>JAHWFP010094814.1:27194-47531 GCA_023313725.1 Lithobius niger | reverse complement strand
AACAACAACACAAAGAAAAACAACAAAATCGACAAGACAAACGACAATATTACAAAAGTAGTTTCCTCGTGAAACTTCATATCCTACCTGCTGAAATTTGAGCAAAGGCAAGTAACCTAACCTACAAACACAATAAACAACGAAAAAAGACAAGACATACAACAGGGTTACGAAATTCGTTTCCTCGTGAAACTCAATATCCAGCTTGGTGAAATTCGAGCTAAGTCAAGTAACCTAACCTACAAAAACAACAACACGACGAAAGACAACAAAAACGTCAAGATAAACGACCACGTACGATAGGCTTTTCCTCGTGAAACTCCATGTCCTGTCTGCTGAAATTCGAGCCAAATCAAGTGACCTAACCTATAAAAACTACAACAACACAAAGAAAAACAAGAAAAACAATAGGACAAACGACAATGTTACAATAGTCATTTCCTCATGAAACTCCATATCCTATCTGCTGAAATTTTAACCACTGGAAGTAACCTAACCTATAAAAACAACAACACGAAGAAAAACAACAAAAATGACAAGACAAACACCCATATAACAAATGTCGTTTCCATATCCTGTCTGCTGAAATTCGAGCAAAGGCAAGTAACCTAACCTACAAAAACAACAACGCAAAGTAAAATTGCAAAAACCACAAGGCACACGACAACGTTACGAAAGTGTTTTCGTTGTGAAACTCTATATCCTGTCTGCTGAATTTCGAGCCAAGTCAAGGGTGTTGCGGACCCTCCCGTACTGCTAGTTTTAAAAATACGTCACACTGTAAGATGGTGCCACCGGACGGACGGCAAAGCGAATCGTGATAACCTGTCTGTAAGCCACTGAATTAGTTGTTTCATCCTACCCTCAACTCACATCATGTACGAAGAAACAAGAATAAAAAAAAGTTCGTGCTCCAGAATTTTCTGACTGTTTTGCATCCTAGAAACTTAATCTAACCTAAACTAACAAACACAAAAATCTAACAACCAAAATTTAACAAACGCAGGCCTAACCGTAAGTTTCATAGTACAATCTCGCAGTATAAGCAAAACCGTCGCTGGAATATCTAAAGATTTTGTTTTGATATATCGGTACTTTAATGTTTTTCAGCAGTAAAGTACATTTTTCATTAGACAATACCTGTCGTTCAAGTCAGAGTCTGTCGGCTCCTTCATTTTGGGCTTCCCTGATTGTTGACTAGCCCATGCTTACAGCATGATAAAATAACTCTTCAATCAATAGAGAGTAAATGGCTTCTCAAATTTCGCTCATTTCACACGCTTCACTTTTTTCGGTATGGCTTTACTACACGAATCTTCGTCTGCAGTGATAGCTGAAAACAAATACGCAACAAAACAAACATCCAACAATGGATCGTGGGTGCATTGTTATGGAAATCAAATCGATGGCCCATTTCTGACAAGGGTAAAGGGATTGCCACCAAATGACAGACTGCAGCGCATCTGCCTTTTGCCGGTATCTAGTTCTGTCTAAAGGACCGTACACACCACAACGTCACCGTCTCCGGCAAAGCAACGCTGAAAAACGGAGACCACTGCCACACCTGTCCGCCAAGAACGCTTACTGACCCCTTTATTCCCACCTCCCCCAAGTAAAAGGAATGTAATCGTCCGAATGCAAAACTGTAGGTACGCATTGAATTGGGGTCATTCGAGCCACTAAAACCAATATGGGCAAGTGCTTGTATTGCTACTAGTTATGTACACTTAATTTTATAATTATTCTTTTCATTTTTCGGTAGTTTTCGATGGTCGGGTGTGGAGCCGCCATCTTTGTCTCCAGCGCTGAGAGAAAGACACGTGTGGCGCTAAGCATTTTGATTGGCTGACGGACAACTCCACCGGTCCGTCAACCGGAGGAAAATGAAATATTTCGAAACGAGTCGGAGACGCAACGGAGGCTCTGCGTTGTGCCCGCAGGCTACATTTGATGCATCGGACGACGGACATGCCGGACAAAACGGTGTGGTGTGGCATGGCCTTACACCAGCTCTCCTGTCGCATCTCCTTTCCAGTACCTCTCCGTCAACTTTTTTCTTCCCATTTACCACTTCCACCTTTCCACTTCTACATTCCACCTCCTCCCGAGCCTCCCTCCCTTAAACACCCTCAGAAACTTCCCCGCCAGTTTCCTCGTCCTATCCATCCACTTGGTGCTACACCTCCGCATCGTAAATTCATACACTTTCCTCACAATTGACTCCTCCTCCAACCCACAGAACCTCCTATCAAACCCAGTCTTCGCTGCCATTTCTTTTGCTTCAAAGGACAACCACCCCATTTCTCTTTTCACAACCACTCACGCCGTCAATGTATTAGCACCCAGGTCCCACCTTCCCGTCTCCTCCTGGAACCTTTCAAGCTGCATCCACCCATTCCAACCACACACCAAACTTCACCCCCCCCCCCCTGCAAACAATACCCTCGGCACTGCCACCCTGTTCCAAAGGTTCCTGTCAATCTCGTACCACTTGTATCCCCACATTGCCAACCTTCTTAATCCTTCCCTTAACCCTTCACGCTTTCATTCTCATCTTCTTTTTCATCAACTCAAGATAAGCAGGTTTCACACAAAGCCTCACCCCAGATAGTCATATACCTTCACCCTTTTCATTCCAGCCTCTCCTCCTCCCCTTCCTCTTACCCATCTTCCCCCCTGCCCAAAAACCATAAACCCCCGTCTCATCCCTGTTCATCTACAGTCGCCAATCGGCACACTTTCCAAGCAACGTTTCAAGTCCCGCCCACTCTCCATCCAACAGCTCAGTGTCATCAGCAAACGTTCAGCGCTGATACACGGAGACTCTTCACTACCCTTTCCCAACCCTGAAATACACCAAACGGAGCAGAGATGACAAAGGACACCCCTGCCTCACACACTTTGCACACCGCACTGACAACTCCAGGCCTATAATTTTCACTCTTCCTTTTAACCTTTCCTTTCCCCTTGAAAGTATAATGAACCCTCACCTTCTTTCAGCTTACCGGCATCATTCCTTTTCAGAGTCTCTTTCATATCTCTAATAAACTTCTTTACCCTTAACCCACATCTTCTTAACCAGCTTCCCCATCAACCCCATCCGATCCTGCAGCCTTCCCCTTCCGCATAAACAACAGTGCCGCCGCTAACTCCCCAACAAAAATATCCCTCAGCAGACCAACCCCCCCCCCCCCCCACCTCACTCCCCTCTTCTACTTCTCTTTCTACACTGCCCTCGTTCTCGCCTTCCCCACACAGCCCTCTCAGTGCGGGGCGAGGAGTAATCGTCTAACTGGAAAATCGCATAATTGGAAGAACGTTTACAGCATGACGGAAAATCGTCTAAAACGAAATTCGTATAATAAAAAATCGTCAATGTCTCTCCGTTGTTCGCGCTGCCACGCTCGCTGCGGCTACACGTATAACATTAGAACATGCATGTATATTATTGTTCAGTTAGACGTTTACCCATTGTACGATAATCCATTATACGATATTCCGTTTAGATGATTTTCCAGATTTTTTATTTAGGTAGATATTAGACAAGTATTTCCAGTTAGACTTTTGTCCGACGCCCCCTCACTCCATCAGTCACATCATCCCTAATACTACCTTACAACATTCCCGCCCCCCCCCCCATAACCCCACCAAGGTACCCCTCGCCTGCTCTTTTCCTTCACAAATATTCGCTTCAGATCCCCCCCCTCCTCCAACCACCCCCAACCTTTCGCCATTTATCTACCCAGCTTCTGGTTAAACTCCCTAATCTTGAAATGCGTTTGAGATTGCGCTACACTAGTAGTGCACTGTCATGGCGTCCTTTGTTGGTTGTCTTCTCCAGACGAACTATACAAATCAGTGCTTGTTAGCCCCAATTGAAACGGAAGCAAGAAAGCAAAGCGTGTGCTAAAAACCCGGCTATTGTTATCGGTGTTCATTGTCATTGTGGCCTAAAATCGTCTAAGATTAATGAAAACGATTTCACCAGTCGTTGACATCGTTATTTTCCCCTAAGGAATACAAGAAACCAAGAAAGAAATAGTTGTTATGGTTATAGTAAGTTATCGAAAACTTTGAGGCGAGTTCGTAAACAACAGGTGGGTGATGAACGACCTTGACTTGAGTGCTGGGAGCACATGTTTCGAGCCGCGAAGAGCGATGTTTATTTATTAAGCAAATTATGAACTGGTGAACTACATTTGGCTAAAGTTTGACAATGAGTAGCCGAAACCATCAACGAAACGTTAGGAGACGAAAGATCGAAGGAGCCGATGAACAAGCCCTCACCAATCTACTGAAAACTAAACTCAAATCCAAGACGGACACGCCCGCGAAACGAGCAGTCTCTAAAACCCGGCACCTGAGTGATTCGATTACAAAACGGAAACCATTTTTGATTCTGAAAGCTCTGATACTAGATGCAGGACAATATTTTATGGGTAAGATACGTTGTGTTTTGGGTTTTTTGTTGTTTTTGTTTGGTATACTGACAAAACCAAAACCGATACACAATTAGTTACCCTATTTCAGCTATTGAAATGTTTCGAGTCAAGTCAACTAATATTTTTTGGTGTTGTACGATTGGTTAAATCGTAGTGTACCCATCCTCACCATAAGCCCATCCCCCCTCACAAAAAAAAAAAAAAAATTGCAGTGTTGGTGTGCAAATTCTGCAGTGTATTGCTTTGTCTCGTAGTTGAGGGCCACGCCCCCTGAAGTCTTGACAAAATTTGAATTAAGCGATATAAAGTGATTTCCCGCATTTAAAAACGAAGCAAACTTAGAAACAATTTTTTTTTTTTGTGCTTACCTGTGTGACGTGGTTCTGTTACATTCAGTCAAACCTTGTATAATACGTTAGAAACTGTATTTCGGATGGATGTGTTAAGGGATGACCACGGTGTTTTTTTTGAAGGGCAACTCTTGTAGCCATTTTTTTGGGGGGGAGGGGGAGAAATTTTTTATGGATAAAATGTTCCTCCCCCCCCCCTCTCCCCATACACACACACACAGAAGCGAACTAGCACAAAAGGCGCAGGTCCCGGATTTCCAAAGGGGCACTCCCAGCTTATAGGGACCGCTGTAAGCGCCAGTGGGCTGAAGCATTTTACGCTATTTTAGTGCTTGTTTCTGGCCTCCACCAAGCACTAATGAGCAACAAAAAGTCAAGCAAATTTCGGCGATTTTTCTTAATTCGTTCTTCAGGATGACAGGTTTTGTAAAAACTTAATGGTGACTGCATCATGTTTTTTTTAGGCATTTTCTTGCCAAATTAATTTCAACCGAGTTCAGTTTAAAATTATGTAAACAGGCCCATAGCTAGCCATTGACGATTGAGGCTTGGCGTAGGTGTTTCATTTTTTAAACTATAGGTTATAATGAATGACGATGATCTATGTGCAAGCATGGACAGTAGGCAAGTGGGTTACCCCTCCCCTGCTGGAGGCAGACAATTAAAAAAAAATGAACTATCGAAGGGTGAAAAATATTGAAATCTTTTGCTCAGCTTATCCCAAACGACTAGGCCTAGAGGTTTTACTGCAAAAAAACTTCCACATTTTAAAGCAACAACATGTTCCAGTTTTCAAAAAAACGAAGCGTCAAAAGATGAAAAAAATGGCGAAACCTTTTCTTAGTTCTGTCAAAAACAACTGCAGGTGTGGTGGAGAAAAGCTTCCACATTTGAAATCGACATGCTCTATTTTTATTTTGTTCTCCATTGATTCAGGGGATCTTAGGTTATCTCCCCCCCCCCCTCCTTCTTCTCCCTGGTCTCTGGTGGCGGCGCGCCAATTTCAAGGCCAGCTGCTCAGTTAGCCGAATCAGCAGCGACGTGAATGACTAGTTGTGAATGAGCTGCTTCGCGTCGCATGGGCGTGGCAGTACTGTCACGGTGTATACCAGCGGCTGAAGGGGGTAAAATTAAAACAGTTTCATCATAGCGATAGCCTTTTACCTGCACTACGAGTACTCCGATGCTGTACGGAAGGTTTTAGAATTCAATGTAGATTCTAAAAATTATATAACTCGACAAAATCAGTATATTTTTTACAGTTTTTTTTTTTATTAAGGATCGGGAAGCTGGCCGATAAGAGGGGAAGGGTGCCGACGGCCTGGGGTGGGGGTCCCATTTGGGACCCTGGAATCTGGGCCAGTCTGCCTCTGCCCCACCCCCCACCCCCTAAAAAATGGCAATGGCAAAAAACCACCCTATGGTCACCCCCTGATTGCATCCATCCAAAATACCGTTTATAACATAGCCTATACAAGGTTTGACTGATGGTAACAGAACCATGCCACACAGGAAAGCCATTACACAGAAAAATAGCATTTGCAATATTTATATAGGCAGAGTTTGACGTGGAACTAAGGGTGGCACAATACAAATTTGTTTTATCCTGATAACAAGTTTTTAAAAATTTTATTGCGAATTTTCTTTTCAGTCAACAGAGAAAATACACGGATCCACTTTTACCACCACACAAGATTTAGCAATACTAAATCCCTTAAATTTTCGAAGATGCTCCGATCTTCATCTTTAGAAGATAAGTGAAGAAACCAAAAAAAAATGTGCAAGTTACATGCTATTGTGCTATTTTTTTTTTTAGTTTTTCGCTTATCTTTTGTAGATGAAGATCGGCGCATGTTCGAAAATTGAAGAGATTTAGTATTGTTAAAATCGTGTGAGGTAGTAAAAGTGTATCTGTGTTTTTTCTCTGTTGACTGACAAGAAAATTCGCCATAATGTCGATCGTTGCCCACTGTAATCGCCGTTAACAGGTGGTCAAATTTTTTTTTTAATTTCGTGATAATCGATAATATCTCGATAAAACAAGTTTTAAGGCTGGAATAACCATTTTAATTTTATTAATTAAAAAAAAAAACCTTGGCTGAAGCCAACATTGGGTTGCTTGGCCTACATAAGTAAAAGCAAAGCAAACCAAGATAAAAATTACAAAAAACATAAGCTGCCTCGTCGCTTATACCACAAGTGGATGGCACTACGAACGTCAACAACATGAACAACACCACTAATTTAACATATTTATAATGCTCATCATTTTGGTCAATAATTTGATACATAAGAAAATGTACGTTACGATGACCAACAAAATATTTTATTGCTATATCAAATTATCGATTATCAATTATCGTGCTGCCTCTATGCGGAATCATGTCACACAGGAAAGCAATTGCGGCATGACATGCCTTTGGGGCGCGGTTCTGTAAACCTACACAATGTGTGATATGGTTTTGTTACATTCAGTCAAACCTGTAGGCTACAAAGGTAGTTACGGAACCTTGCTTGATTGTGTCGATCACGAAGCTGACAACGAACCAGTCTGAGGTGCGAGGCTTTGTGCTTTTAAAATAAACCAATTGACTCCAGGCATCATTTGTATTATTTACAAATGTTGTACTTGGTGCACTTTTTTGGGGGGATGGTTTTCCTACATGTAGGGTTTATGTAGGGAATCGGACCTACGTAAATGTTGCAGTCGCTATTTCTTTCAAAGCAGACGATATCATTTACGCACCTCTCAAAACAGCGAAAACCAGTTTACAATTTTCACAAATTTTCGACAGCTTTGAAAAAATTTAAAAAATATATCTCCTGCTGTCTTCTTCAGGTGACTAAGAAATAAAAATACTAGTTACATCACACTGTACTGTCCGACGCCGAACTGTCCGACGCTGATTTGAACCAATGTAATCGCAGCCATTATGCTATATTTCGCTATTTCTTTTGCGGGGTGGCTTTCCACAATGCGTGGTTCCGAACTTCCGTTACATTCAGTTAATGTTAACTTGTCTCACGTTCAATGTCATTATTTGTACCAACTGCTTTGGCTAGAGCAATCTGAGAAGCTGTTTAGTCTTTGCTGTCCCAGTCTGACTTCCGGTAATGGCCGGGGCCTTTACGTCGAGCTCTGAACCAATGCAAATGCATCTCGGGTCACTCTGCAGAATGTAGTGAAGCAAATATTGCTTCGAACGAGAGTCACGTTATCAGAAAAGACGTTCAGTGCGAGTTCCAGTTATTATAATAGCGCTTAAGTGTAAACTTTAATAACTCAATGCAGGTACGCATTGTTCTACAATATCATTTCTTGCTGGTTTCGCCTCTTTCATAATATATGTATTCTTTATATCCATGCGGCGCGCAAGTGACGACAAGCCTCTGTGAGTAGTACTTATAGCAGATTTTTGGTGTGGGGGGGGGGGGGCGAGGGTATATTTTTTTGTCCCTACTTTGGAGTGTCTTGCTGTCCAACACGGGATGACAAGAACTTGCTGCATGTATGCAAATAGTCTGTACGCATCCTAAAATTTAAAAGCGTGATAGTTTTGTTTGCTTATTTTATTCTCGCACAGAGGAAGAGGACTCGGAGACAGAAGTGCGCATTTTTCCTTGGTTTTCAATCTACGTTCTGTTGACTCTGACAATATGGAGTCGAATGACTATTGCGACCAATCCAGAATATTGGTGGATGATTCACCCCGACGAAATTTTTCAGTCAGTCGAAGGTAAACGCATTTTTCATTTTCTGACTTTCGTTTTTCTCTTAGGAAACAGTCACAGACTCACACACCTACAAGTTATTTGTTATGAATGTAGGTTTAAATTTAGAGGAGAAATTGCGTCATGTTTCCTTAGGCTCGTTAGGGACTACATCCTTACAAATGAACTGGGAAGGAAATCAAGATAATTAAAATAGAAAAAAAAAAACTGATGTGCCTGCTCCTGAAAACCACTGCATTAACTTTTTAGTGGCCTTACATTAGGTGAAGATTAATAGGTGACCCGGTTCAGTTTAAACTTGACCACTTTCCAGAATCAGAGCCTTATCAAGTCCTTTCATAAACAAGTTGTTTGGTTTCTGAAGAAACCTGAAACCACAGCCCTTGTTAGGGAAAAAACAAAGGTAGACCCCAAAATACCTTTTGAAAGGTATTAAAAGGTTTAAAGGTATGAAAGGTATTAAAGGTATGAAAAGGTTTAAAAAAATAAGATACTCCTTGTTAATTCCAGAAAAGGCATGGAAGTTGTTGTTAATGATGCGTGTGTTCAATTCTTTCCACGTCAGTGGTGTCAGTTTAAAAAAACAAAACGGTTACCAATCAATTCTCAAGTTTTTGTCTTAAACTTATCTTTCCCTAAGAGCTACCGCACACAAAAAAAAGGATAATTATCAGTATTCTGAGAAGTGAAATATTTCTGACAACTGTGAGTGCCTTATTTTCCACAGTTCGAAAGAAGCAGATGGCTGACAATGAAAGCGCCCTCTATTGTTAGAAAATGAAACTAAATGTTTAAAACGTTTCTGAATTGCATAAGACCTCCCTTGAAACTGATCTCATCGTCAGGGTTAGGTCTCCATTTACAATTTTTTTGCCGATTGCAAATTGTTGCGCAATTCTTCAGGAAATCGTTCAGCTCCTGAATGCCTACCTGGCCGCAGTTTACTCTGTAGGAGCCTTTGTAGGCAATAGAATTAATTGTTGTGGAAAAAATTGTTGTGTGTAATTTTTTTGTCATCCTTCTGTTTCTTTTCCCAATATCTCACAAGACTATGAAACGGAAAAAATCAGGCTTATAAAGATTTGTTTAGTCTCTGATCACATCGTGTTTAAAGAAGACGTTCACACTTACACCACCAGACACATTGACACTGCAGTTTTCTACACACTTGAATTTTGGGGGAATACCGTTTCCCCTTCTTCCGTAGTAAAAGAAGCAGCGGCTTCATACTGCAAACAGTCACCGTGAGGTGCGCGAGATGATAGTTTGAAGCCACCGTGTCTTGTGGTCTAAGTATGACTATTTTTCTGTATCATGTTTGCAATCAAACACTGTTATGATCGGTTAACGGGTTTTTTTTTTTTTAACGTTGTGCTTCTTGCTTGCTTTCCAATCTGGCTGTTTCAACTCTGGCGGCTCGTGTTGCCTCCAGTATTTGTAGGGCAGCATGTCTGGCTTTCTCCCTTCCAGTTCCAATGGCCTACTTAATTGCTGGTCCAGTCCAACGTCCAGTAGGTGCCCCACATTCGATTTAGAGAACCCCTGAATATTCATAAGACTCATTCATGGAATTTCATGGACTGGACTAGCAATTGAGTAGGCTATGGGGACTGGAAGGATGAAGCCTGGCAAGCTGCGCTACAAATACTGGATGCAGCGTGAGCTGCCAAATTTGAAAATAGCCGGATTGGAAGATAAACCTGAAGAAAACAGGGAATTGTGCGAAAATTTATTAGACAGTGTGAGTGTCTTGCTGGTGAATGTGAACGTTAAATGTTAACAAGCTTAAAGCCATTTTATAATTATGTTGCTAACACCTAGTCTTTTACTAGTCTACGAGGTTAAATGGGAGCTTATGCTATCACAGCAATTAGTCTAAAAAGAATCATTCTAGAAGATGAACTTGACAGTGTATGATGAGCACAATATTTTTTTATTGAAAACTGAAAAAAAAAAGCCAAAATGTGAGGCATTTTCTAAGATGTGGGGATGCCTGCATGTGTGGCCCAAAGATGAAAACTTTTGATGGGCTATGCTTTTTTTTACTTTTTATATTATTATTTTAACCCTTGACTTCAACTTTTCTGGAGAGAGTTTATTTAATTTCAGCAGTCACAGCAGTTTTGTTAGTTGCCTTAGCCTTAGCAACTAACTGAATATTGCATTAAGGCATGGATAGAATGTGAAAAATACTTTGTGAAAAGTGTGAAAGAGGTTTGGAAATAGGAGTTGATGATATAAAAGAGAAGTTTTAGCCGTTAAGACGCCTTCAAATTTTATGTAGCCAAGCGCTTTCACGTAAGTTAATGATATGTGAGAATACTGAATCGTTCGTTTTGTGTTTTGGGATGAAATTCAGAGCCAAGAAAAGAGAATTATAAGTATTCCTTAGTGAAATTCTTCCTATTCAGTTTTATATTTTTTTCTGTATTAAGGGCCATTCTGACAACTTCCGGCCGGCTGCAACAGCTGTGTAGCGACCGACATGTGCACGCGCTCATCTTGGACTAACTACTCTTTCGAGATGTACGAATTACATACCACAGCCGCCACACAAAGCTTGTACACCAGATACTGTTAGGAGACTGGCAGCGCCACCAACTGCTCGGTTAGGTTAAAATCTATTTAGCATTACTAAAACCAATTGTAAAAATTTCATAGCGCTTACTTTGAAATACGGGGTGCATCTTCATAGCAATCTTTTACGCACAATTTCAAAAAGATATCAGTACAATATCTTCAGCACATTTTGACTGTCAATTCTCTGGAGATGTTGGGTCTCAGACGACAGTCTTCTTCAGGCAAAAAAAAGAAATTTCACTCCACTATGTCATGTTTGATCGTTGTTACGATCATCTGCATTTCGAATAGCAGGATTCGAAAAGCAAACTATCGTAACGACGATCGCACATGACATAGTGGAGTGAAATTTCTGTGTTTTGCCTGAAGAAGCCTGTCATCTAAGCCCCAACATCTCCAGAGAATTGACCGTCGAAAATTTGCTGAAGATAATTCTACTGATGATATCTTTATAATCTTTTATTTATTTGAAAATGTGCATAAACGATTGCTACGAAGAAAAACCAATAATTGATAATAGGAATACTAAATTAATTGTTTAAAAAATATAAGTCAGATTAGAAAAACATGTCAGTCCACAAAACGTAATGCACAATTTCAGGTTACAAGAATCCTCACCAGATTCTTGTGAATTTTCAACAGACAATATTCGTGCATATTTGTCATAAAAAGAACACCAAAAAGTTCGCTTAAATTCACTTCAAGGACACCTACTTCGTCCTGCAAATTTTCGACATTCCTCAGATGTCTTCTTCAGGCCATGAGGATGTTCGGACTTTGAACTACATCTTTCTTTCTGACCACTTGTGCATTCGAACTCGTTCTGACCACTTTAGCATTTGAATTTGGCCGCCCTCGTAGCCTCCTGTATTGATCAGCCTGCACGCGATTCCCCCCACCAAGTTGCCATTGACGATCAAACTGTTCACTGAAGTCTCTGCCTACTAGTTCAGCATACCTACCAGCCGTCCATATTCGTCAGGCGCTAAGAGTTTTAGAGCTTGTGACTGCATCATTTTGGACATCGTGATTCAAAACCGGCGCTCGGCATGGCCCACTGTATGCGTCGAGTAATCTGAAATTGTATGTAAAGTTTTCTGTACTGACAATTTTTCGATGTGAGCTTTCAGAGTAAAAACCACTACGCCATTTTTAAATTATTCAGATTAGGACATTAAAATAATTATAAGATAGATCAGCACTCGATGATCAATGTTTATTTCTTTTTAATCCAACATTCAAGTTTAAAACGGTTGTAGAGATGGGTGGAGCTAAGTATAACACATGGTTTTGTGTTCTTGAAGTGTGCCAAGCGGGCGCTTAGGCTGAATCTTTTTCCGTGGTTCACATTTCTAGAATCGAACAAGAATAAGTTCTTCAACTTTGGTTGTTGCCCATGCACGAGTATTCCGTCAATTTGCGAAGGTATTGTTGCCTCCATGTATGGTTTCAAGTTTCGTCTGTCGTGTTGTTACCCGCAAGAATTTCGAACTGACGGTGCGATCGGTCGGCACACAATGGAGCTTACGGGCAGCCGTACGTAACTCGTCCATCTCGAAGAGAGTAGTTAGTCCAAGCTCTTATTACAACCAGCACAACCTTCAAATTGGCCAATTCCCTTCTGGTAAACCAACAACACATTTCCCTCACTCTTATAACCAGAGTGGAATTTGATCATTAAAGCTTTACTGCATCCCATTATTTCTATATTGTAGTTCCTTTATATGTAACAACGCAGTGTCACGTGTGCTGTACTCCTGACAAGTTTAGTTCTACACCTAATCTAATCCAACTAATCTTGACTCTGATGTCTTGCACTGCCAGCCATGCTACAAAAGAAATAAATGATTTTTAAGCAAGAATTTTTTTTTTCTCATGAACTTTGCTAGAAACTAAAAGTCAAATTCAATTTACACTCATTTCCAAAAAGTCGGATATTTGATTACGACAAACTTGATCACCACAACATGCAGCGAATTTTCGACAGCTTTAGCAAGTTGAGGGTATAACTTCTGCTCATCTGTCTTCATCAGGCATAAGTTTTAGGCCTTTCTCTGTTTACTACTACATCGTCTTTTGAAGACAGATGAATACCATCAACTTGCTGAAGCTGTTGAAAATTTGCTGGATATCTGACATTTTTGGAAAACGAGTGTAAATCGAGTGCCACTACTTACGGAGGAAAAATACGCAAGATTTCAGAAAGGCAAGAAGTTTACTTACTACTCTTGGTGAATTTTCCATAGTCAATTGTGCTGTGGATGGAAAAACCTAACCGACTATCTTCTTCAGGCTTGCAATAAAAACTCCAAACACTAACACTAATTTACAATCCATTCGACTTCCAGTCGAATCGAATGGACTGTAAATAAGTGTTAGTGTTTGGAGTGTTTATTACGAGCCTGTTGAAGATAAACGGCTAGGTTTTTCCATACACAGCAGAATTGACTATCGAAAATTCGCCAAGTAGTGAATTTTTTGCCTTTCTGGAATCTTGTGTATTTTTTTCTCTGTAAGTAATGACGTCTGCTACGTTCCGGAGTTTGTATCTAGCAATGTTGTAAACTTTCATTGTAAAGAACTCGATCTATTATTTACTCATTAACTTAGCTTGCTATACCAGGCAAATGGCTTCAGAAATTACGTTACACAAATTAGTTTTGTTCTTCTCTTCATAATCTTTGCTCTAGCTATAAACAGCCAAGGGAGTAACTGTAGTGTGGCACTGACCAGTTTGTAATGTTACCACATGTGCTGTTTACTGTGACATGTGTGCGGATAAATCCACCAGTATACATTTAGGCCAATCTCGTTGACTGACAGGGGACCGTTGCTGGAAATGAGGTGCGAAATTGAAGAGTATCTCCATGCACAGAATAGGAATGGCAGCCAGAAATTGGTGTCTTAAGGGAACCGGATACTTCAAAATGACCCGTTCCTGATTTTAACCTTTTATTTTTTAGTTTTGTTTGTTGTTCTTGTGCTTCTTTTTTTTTTTTTCCTTGCATGTAAAGTGGCCCACTCCGAGGCTTACGGTTATGGATTTCGTCCATATGAGTTTTTCCTGCCACCAAACTCCTCCAACATCCTATCCAACAGCGAACAGCAACATGTGGCTTTGGGCATGTATAGCATGCGTTCTTGGCTTTATCCTTGCTTTTACCAATTTTTGTTTTGGATGCGAGAACACTTTGCGTGGAGCATGAGACCATTTCAGGTGATTTTTGTTTTCTAGTTTTTATTCTTATCAACTGCATTTGGATTTTATTACATGTGATGCGAAAGTAGAGTCAGAAAGCTTTTTATGTACTTGTGTATGTTTATCTGCAGCCGTGATAGCTTTTAACCAGGGTTCATACGAGTCCTTGAAAACCCGGAAATGTCTTATAAAGTAAATAAAAAATTCCAGGCTTGGAAAAGTGCTAAACTCGAAAATATGCTTTACGTTCATATTCACCATTCTTACGCTTATTTTCACAGCACAGTTAAGATATTTTTCCAATTATCTAGGCAAATTTTCGACAGTCAGATGAATCCTGGAGATGGTGTGGCTGTGAAAATACGTAAGGGTAACAACTGTGAATAGGAACTTAAATATGAATTTTCAAAGTAAACGATGCAACATTTTCAGAAAAATGCTTCAAGTATTTCTCAGTAGTTTCCACCTTTTACCCGCGCGACAATAAGCCATGCAAAATGGCCCGCTAACCAGCCCAAAGCATTCCAATAACCAACCCAGCGTGTCCCATCTTCATACAGTAGTTACATATGTATAATTTTTCCCCTTGATTGTCCCGGTAAACATGTTTCCAGGTCAGAGGATTTTTCATATATGCAACATTTAAAGGCATATGTTCAATTGTTCACCAATGGAAAATTGTACGATATCATAGCACCATCTATTTTCGCTATCGGTATATCATTAAATTTTGCCACAAAGGAATACACCAACAAAATTTTTTCAAAGCGTCAAACCAGAACCAATCATACGTAAGTTAACCTGAGAAGATACGTCTTCAAGCACTTGGGAACAAGCTTAAAATAAATCCCGCTATAAAGGAGCATAGGGGTTCCAACAGTAGAATCATACTATTTTTCGTTGTAAATATGCAATTATAATTGCTTTGTCGTAGAATCTGCAATCAAATAGGGTTACCAGTTTTTCCATTGAACAAAATAAATAAGAATTCTAGGAGGAGCCTCACAGGCGGATGTTTCTGGTTACTGTGTTCCTACAGGATTGTCATTGTTGTGGGCTTACAAGTGCCTGGCTGGTGGAGTCAAGACCGTGCCATAACTGAATTGACACTGTATGGCTGACCATTATGAAGAATAGCTGGGCTTTGTGAACGATGTCTAAAGACCCAAATTTTGTCAGTGAAATTAAGTATTTTTTTTTTCTTTCTAGGTTGCTAAAGTCTTTCATTCTCTAATTGCCGCAACTTTGCCACTAGTTTTGTACAAGTTTAGCAAAGTTGTCTATCCGGGAAAACGTGATATTGCTGTGATTGTTGCTGGCTTCATTGCATTTTCGGAGCCGTTAATAGTGTTGGGTACTCACACTATTGTCCAGAGTCTGCTTTCTCCGCTTATTTTTCTGTCTATAACTGTGATAGCTAAAGTGTTGAGGCAGGTCTACAGTCCTCACGGAAATGACAAATGTGGCGAAAGAAAGACGACAGAAGACCTGGTTGTTAATGGGAATGATGCTTTAGAGAATAATAATTGGAATAAGCACGATGACATAGACATTGTAAATGAAGATGTATGCAAGACGGAAGATGATGCAGTAGAACGAGGTAAACATGTTGTGCAGCTTGTTATGAGTGGCTTGATTCTTGGAGTTGTCGTTTCAATACGTCTCGATAGCATTTTTGTTATTGTGGTTTCGGTTGTGAGTTTTGTCATGACTTCACATAACGCAAATGTGATATTTGCGTTGCTTCCAGCGAGTGTAGGATTTGCGTGTGGCATTTGTGTTGGCGGTTGGAGTGATTACCTCAACTATGGTGCTTGGTTTTTGTCTACCACTCAGTGGGTTTCATTTCAGATGAAATATTCCAGTAAACTGTTTGGTAGTCAAGATGCCCTGATGTACTTCTGGGACATTTTGTTTACCGGCCATACTGCTCCTGGACTGACTTGTCTCATCTTGGGTGTCGGCATTGTGTACACCGTTGCAAACCGTTTTGGGTCACTGAAAGCTGTTTTTGATTTGCAGAAAAGTGACATGCAGGGGTGGAAACAGACCTTTGGTCTAACTGTGGCCGTGTTTGCTGGGTACTCTGCATTAAGTCATAAAGAAGTACGTTTTGTACACGATGCCATCGTAATCTATCTTCTGTGCGCGGCTGCCTCTGTGTTTGTCGTTTTTAAAGCCATTTACATCTGTGTAATTGAATTTTCAGAAACTTCTCTCGCAAAACGGCGGTTTATCAAACTGGGTCTCTACGCAGAGCTGCTTTTGTACATGTTCGCCGGTAGACTCGGCTGTCCTCGATCGTCTGATCCGTCTTCCGTGATGAAATGGGCATATTCTGGTCTGTCAGAATCTGGACAAGTCAACCAGTGTCTCGATTTTATTGGTCAGCAAGACGACGTAACAGGTGTGTTTGTTGACTACTCAGTTCACATGACGGGAGCATACACTATACTGCACAGAGATGTGCCTCTCATTGCAAAGACGCATTTTGAATTTCGGGAGTGGGATATTGCGTCTCGTATTCCAATTGGCAGAACGAATATGTGGACCAAGACCTCAAATGTCTCTATCAGCACAATTGACAAAGTTTCCAATTTTGTGACTGTTCAAAATGTGGCACTCATGGTGAAGTACCTCATAAACAAGCCTGAATATAATTACATTGTTACGACGGGGGGACGAAAGCTCCCTACAAAGGGTTTCCGTGAAGTGTTTAACATTTCCGATGTCCTTGTCTTTAAACGTAGTCGTGCACGTGTCGATAGAGCAGCTCTGGAAGAATACGGCAAATCTTTACCCATTGGCTCAAATGCAACTGTTTTGGAATATGAGGGAAGCTGGCTTGTAACTCTGCAGTTGTACGAAATGGCAGTCGAGAGACTGAATGCCGCACTTGCACTCGACAGTTCAAGAGTTCGCCTGTGGCAATTAATGCAGTTGGCTCTCACTCAGTTAGGTAGAACAGAAAACGCGCTGGCTTCTCAAGAGCAGTGCTACAAGCTTCTTGGGAGAGATAAGTGCAGTACAAGAACAGAAAAGATTATACTTAATCCTGAATATAAAATAGAATTGTGAGCTGAGTAGCAGTGATCAGAGGTAGTGTTCTTTGTAAGTATTATACCATTTGCCATAGCAGATAACAGAAAGATCTCAGTAGCTAGGAAATATTTCCGACTACAACATTCAGAAGTTTGTTATGTACCTGAAATATTGCTTTAATGGACAGTATGTAATTATTCTTGGAGGGGCACCTAGCTGTGTCTTAAGTTTACCATACTATTACCTGAAGTGTTGCTTTAATAAACAGTGTGTAATCATTATTGGAGGGGCACATAGCTGTGTCTAACGTTTGCCACACCATTACCGAAACCATCGCCACACCATTACATTAATGGACAGTGTGTAATTATTGTTAAGGGCACGGGCACATAGCTGTGTCTTCTACCACTTCCACACTGGACCCCGAGCACCGTGTTTGATGTTTGGGCCCCGACTTGTGCCCACAGGCAAAACCCGACACCCTGCCTTCCATACCCCTTTCCGCACTGAACTCCGACATCGCATCCAAGATCCGGACTTTAGCTAATCTTTCTCTCGCTATAACATCTTTGGCGCTATCGCTGTAGATTTCTCCCCTGCTTTCCCTTTATCTCACTATTACTTATCAGCACTTCAAGAGTCAAAACGTTCCGACACATTTCACACAGAAACATGGGATCGGAGTTGGCATCTCAAGTCCCGACTTTAAGCAGAACTGGAAAGTCGGGGTTGGTTCCGGACCTGACTTGGGAGTCCATTGTGGAAAGGCCAGGCTCAAGTCCAGGGTGGGTCCAGACTTTTTCCCAGTGTGGAAGGGGTTTATGCTACCATTAGCTGAAGTGTTGTTTTAATGTACAGTGTGTAATTATTGTTGGGAGCACATGGCTGTGTCTTAAGTTTACCATATCATTATCTGAATTGTTGCTTTAATGGACAGTATGTAATTAATTATTGGAGAGCCACGTATCTGTCTTAAACTTACCATACCATTACCTGAAGTGTTGCTGTAATGGACAGCGTGTAATTTTATTGGAGGGGCTCATATTGTGTCTTAAGTTTACCAGACCATGGTAAGAAAACTTTGGTTGTATCTCCAGAAATAGTTGAATTGATTTGACATTTAGCATTGCTGTACCTTGCAATATGTTCGGTAGCTGTTATCCGCGTAAATTTCTCACTTTTAGTTTTTTTGAAGAATACTTTTGCTGCCATGCCTCACATATAAAAAAATTTAACTGTGGTAGGTTTTGATTTTTCGCTACAAGAGGAGCAAGTGTTCTGAAAAGGATAAGAAAATATTTGGTTAAGAAAAAAAATATATGGTAGGTGGAAAAATTAGTAAAGAACTTACTTCAAGCTGGTTAAAAATAGTAATTCAGTACACTTGCTATACCGAGCGCAAAACCGAGCAGCAACAATCAGTTGAAGCTCAACAATGGTAAAATTGAAATTCTAAACAATGCAAAAGTGGAGCCAAATTTGGGATGCACTTAGCAAAATCATCAGCATGCACTAAAATGAAAGAGACTAATGGCAATAAAGGGTAACAAATGAAATATTGCTTCAATAATGCTGGCTCTTAAAACTGAGTTCCAGCAGTGCCTTTAACAATCAGCAAGAGGCGAGCAGGTTCATTCTTGCCTGGTAGCAAAGAAAAAGGGCGAGCAGTCAAAAACCACATATTGCTTCAATAATGCTGTATTACAGCCCAGTTGAATAGTTTCAAAGTTGGTTGCGTAACAATCACTGCGGAGATATTGAGAATAACAGTGGCGACCTCCATTGACAATGCTATTAACACGAGGGTTTCCAAGGGAGCAGGGATGGGGATAATCGGACCACACAATGGGTGGAATGCAGGGGGGGGGGGCATGTTTACAAAAGGACAATACCTAACTGCATAGCCAATGAGTGTGGTAGCAGCAGGTGGGAGGGCAGGGAAAGAAACTGAGGATGGGGGGGGGGGGGTGGGGGTGGCCAGTGGGGCGGGGGGGGACCAGTTTGCTAAGACTGTGTGTATGTTTCACCGGGGTCAGCTGGTAATGAAAAGTTATGAAGTGCATTTCTTCTTGGATTGCATGTTAACCACAAATTTTAAACAATGGTTTTCTTTATTAAATACGTCATAAAACATGCATTAATCTTAAATCGGGGAGGAAAAAATCAATTTCTTTTATTTTTCAATTAATTTGTTATTAATTATTTAAAAATCGGGTGTTGGCAGCATAGCACTATAATACCAGATGCCGCCTCATTCGTAAGTACTGGAGAAAACTGAGTACAGAGGTACTAAGCTTGGTGCCGGCACCAGCTGAACAATATCTGCTACCGTCCACCACTATCCTGACGCTAACTATTGTTGTAGGACAAACGTTACTACCAGTGACGGCGCTTCAAAGTAAATATATGTTTTACTTTTAATGAAAATATTATTTTAGATGGCAATAGATCTGATCCTAATATTACGAAGTTTTACAACAATTATTATTGACTTATTTTCCAATATTTAAGTTTAATTACTACATTTAATATTTTACATACTGTGAGTGCTTCTACCGCCAAGCAATGTACTGTAATGTACTGTAATGTGTGGTGCAGTGGCAACCCAGACCACTGCACTGTGACTGAGGTTGGCGCTAATGGCCAAGCTGTCGACGCGCCATTAAGCCTCATCTCCCCCCCCCCCCTCTACCGCCAAGCTTCAAATAGTGGTGGCGATTAAGCCTAACGCGCTTGGGTGGAAGGCTGATGCTGGCTGATCTTTCTGTCACCATAGTAACCAGAGATTCATTGTGCAGATCATGCCTCGCATGATCGCAGGCATGTTGTATTTGTGCAGAAATTGGTTTAGGCCTGCCAAATATAGTTGTGAAAATACCAGCAGGCGATGGCTTCTGTGGTTAGCAGACGACATTTAAGAAAACACAAACACTACACCACAAATAAGAATATGAATATTGAATATGGAAGCATAATGATTTAATAAACACTT
>JAHWFP010094814.1:12438-27184 GCA_023313725.1 Lithobius niger | reverse complement strand
AGAATATGAATATTGAATATGGAAGCATAATGATTTAATAAACACTTAACAAAGTTCGTCTACGTAGAAGATAAATGCGAAAAAACTTAGCGATTACATAAGTCAGTCAGAATTCGAAACTGCCGCTTCAATGCCTTGCCCGCTGATTTCTAAACTCCGTTTATGACTACCTTGCTACTGTCGATTGAGTTTGCCATATGCGTTGGGTCGAACCAACCTAGTGATGTGCAGGTAGGCAGGGCCATATACAGTATGTCCCAGGAGTCCCGTACCAGTCAAATAAATATGACTTGGATATGGGTTACTGATAATTGCATACTCGTATAGGAAGTCACCTATGGCAAATCTGATGTCATCCAAAATGACCTTGGAGGTCGTATTCAAGGTCATCCAATTTGTATTTCCTAACCTACGCAAGATAGGGACATAAAGTAAATTAGAAAGTTGTGGGGGATCGTGCTACTTGTACAACACAAGAAGCAGAACATAAATCGCATGCAAAACAAGGAAGATACTGGAGACAGAAGTTGGGTAGTGCAGAGAAGCTATCCACGGAGCAACAGGAAATACAGGCATAGCTGAACCATCAATCTAAACTGTAACAAGGTAGAATTCTTGCCTGGTTTGGTAATACTGTAAAGTAAACGCCAGTGGCAGATTTAAGGCAAAAGGGTGGGCAAGCCTTAAAAGGTTTTTTTTTCAAATCTTTTTTTTCTTCATTTCCGATTAACCACTAGTCAGCTTTTCCATGCTTGAGTAACCGTTCCCTGCATTTACCAAAAGTAAATGCACGAGTTTCCGCGGATTTACCTACGTGCATTTACCAGAATTTAAACCATGGTTCATATTAGTTGAGTTTTGGACTCGTACTTTTGAAGTCATGGTGTTAAGTTAGTATGAGGGGGAGGGGGGGATGGATTATGTGGACATATCTGTTTCTTGCTACCCGGACCCCCTTACTTACATAGACACTGTACGCCGTGTTTTCCCACGCAGAGTGTGCTTAGTTAATGTGCCTTGACATCAGCCTGATCGGCGCATCGGTCGTTTGCATTTATCAGGAGAGGATTTAACGGGGACGGGGGGGGGGGCGGGGGGGTACCTAATCAGGTACCTGAAAGGACCTTATCAGTAAAAGAAAACCTCAAAATTGTTTAAATGATCGCCTCTGGCGCTATATCTGGGGGGCTCTGGGGTAAAAATGATGAATATGCAGGTTACAAGCAGGAGGTAAACACCCAAAAAAAAAGCCATTGAATTTTCGTGACAAAGGCCTTTCAGGGCTTGCCCACCCAGCCCTTTTGCCATAAATCCTTCTCTGGCGTTTATTTTACAGTATTGCCAAAACCCGGCAAGAATGCTATCTTTGGGCGCCTTCCATAACTATCAATCTAAACTCGACCATCTGGAGGAAGTTTGGTACCGTTAACATACAGAATGCCCATGAGCAAACTCCGCTCTGCCTCCAGACTGGATGAGTTTGGCTTGGGGTTTTCGAAGGCCCTGAAGGTTACCATTTCATTTGATGGTTCAGCTAGTATCTATTTCCTGCTGCCCCATGGATAGCTTCTCTGCACTACCCAACTTCTTTCTCTAATATCTTCCTTGTTTTGCATAAGATTTTCATTCTGCTTCCTGTGTTGTACAAGTAGCACGATCTTCCACAACTTTCTAATTTACTTTTACGCCCCTATCTTGCGTAGGTTAGGAGATAACAAATTGGATGGCATCATCGGATTCGCCATAGGTGACTTCCTATACAAGTATGCTATTATCAGCAACCCATAGCCAAGTCTTAAGGATTTATTTGACTGGTACGGGACTTCTGGGACATACTGTATAATAATAATAATAATATTTGTTGCGATAGCAACGGGACTGGCAAGGACTGGGGAGTCACTAACAACCAGCCATAATTACATGTAAATACAGTGTACATAAAACGTTCAAGGAATGATGATGGTAAGATGGTATATATGTTCGTGAGTGTCATGTTGTTGGCACAGAAGCTAATAGCAATAGATTCTAATCCACGCAGGTGCGATTCCTGGAGAGACTTGGAGTACAGAAGGATAGAGGTATTGTTCCGTCCAGTAATGTGTGGCGGTGTTGTTTAATGTGCATAGCAGTGCCGCATGGTTTTTGTGCTCACCAATTCTCTCCAGGAGTTTTCATTTCATGTCTGCTCTGCAAGTCTCACAAGACACGCAGTACACAACACCTCTTCTGTCAAAGTGGGTGGGGTTACAACTGGTTCCACAACAAGAGAACACCTTGGGACAGATTAAACACTGCTATGGTTTTTCTTTCGGACGCTGATGGATCTGCCACGTAGGTAGAGGGTGCCGGGGGGGGGGGGGGGGACATTGGGGCACTTGGGAGGCTTGGGGCTGGAGATAGTGCCGGAGGGAAGATGGGGGTGGTGGTGTGCCACTGTGGAACTTTCATCTTCAGAAGTCTCTTGAGATTTGGTTGGATGTCTATAGAAGCACTTAATGTTTCGCCGTGGCGGCAGATGTGCATCGTCATATCTTCCAGCAAAGTGGGTAACAACTGCTGCTGGATTGTCTGGGGTCACTCCTCCTTTTCTTTTATTCATTTCATCTGTCCCCATAATGTTCTGCCGGTTGGTCCAACATTTCAGCATAATGTTCCATGTACACAGCATGTTGCTGCACGGTGGCGTTCAAATACTCATGATGAAATTCCCAGATTTTTCCAGGTTTTCCAGATCAATACTAACACTTTTTCCTGATTTTTTTATGGTCGAAGGAAGGTGCAGTAAAGGACCAAAATATGTTTTTTCACATTTCACTTAAATTGCAATAACTATATCGCAATGCTTTGCTAAATCAAAAATTGCACTGCCCTAACTGGTATTGGTAAAGAGCAGGAAAAGGCCACAATCGGAACAAAACTAAAAACTCACCTAATACGTAACGTCCCACATTACATGAAGGAGTTTTCGCTTTACGAAGTAGTAACTGAAATAAAGTGAAGGTTTTAGAAGTAAAAAATTATATCCAATTACCTATTTTTTATAGGCAAAAGACTTCCGGAAAATTTTCAAATTCCCTGATTTTTCCCTGAATTTTCCAGACTTGATAAATTCCATGAATTTTCCCGGATTTCCAGGTAGAACGCCACCCTGTGCTGACAAGCTTGAAGTTATGAGTCTCAATAGACCAAGGGGGGAATCTTGGGTTTTAAAACCCAAGCATCTTTCAAGAAGTTTTTTTGTACATTTGTTTTTTTTGCTACTGATAAATGAAATTTTTTTTCCATGTTGGCTACAAACTCTTTAAACAAGCATAAGATTTTTTCATAATAACTAGTTGTCTAGCTGATTCCCGCTGATTCAACTAGGCTGTAATAGTCAGCATTATTGAAGTAATAGTATTTATTTCTTGCTAGAGCGCATATCCGTTCTCATTGTTGGCCGCTTGCCCTTTTTCTTTGCTACCGTGGCAAGAATGAGCCCGCTCGCCCTCTTGCTGATTGTTGAAGCTTCGTTTTTGTTTAATCTTCCCTAATAATGCTTCATCTAGTTTGCTTACAATTTAAGTCTGCTCCTAAGCGAAATATACGGATAGATTGGTCTACTACCAAGCTGATAATCTGGGCCAAGCATGAAATGTATACACTTTGGCTGCAGTGTGGTTTGATCATTTCCCTGTAAGTCTTTTGCATATATTTGGCATTGTCTGTTACCACACTGACAACAATGTCAAAATCAACACCGAAAGTAGTTAACGTCTTACAGTTTGTTTTCCAACCGTACTAGCATTTGTAGCCTCCAAAAGTTTGGTGCACACCAATCAACGTTTAAGTTTATCTGAAGACGAGGTTTGGTCCATGGGGACAAACAAAATATTCAGCACAAGCTTAGAACGATCATCTGTTGTTTCGATTTTCCAATCTAAAATCAGTTTTAATGGTTCGCAGTGGTCACTGAAAAGTGTTGGTAGCCTGTCTCTTATTGCGTCTGATTGCGTACGTGTTTTTCAACAAAATCACGTAGGCTATGTGTTCATTGTCTGCCTTGTTCGACTGAGTATTAGAGGCAGTGAACGTACAAAGAAAATTAAATGACAAGGGTGAAACGAATACGGCTTCAGCAAGCGAAATAGCAGAAACGTCTGCTTGTTTGGGGCGCCATTCTACTGAATGGTTGACACCCAGGCCTAGGATAATTTTTACCAATTGATCATTTAATATCAATTAGCTCTCACCCACAAAGATCTCTAAACAGACTGTTTACCCTTGTTTGGGCTCGTCAGTAGAGAATACTTTGTAGATGAGAGCTTGACTACGCTTGCTAGGGCAAAAGACAAGGGCTATTTCGCTTGCTGAAACCGTATTCGTTTCGCCCTTGTCATTTGCCCTAGCAAGCGTAGTCTAGCTCTTATCTACAAAGTATTCTCTACTGACAAGCCCAAACAAGGGTGAAACAGTCTGTCTAGAGATCTTTGTGGGTGAGAGCTAATTGATATTAGAAAAAAAATCAAATACTATCGCGACGTCAACTGCTGACGTCAACAACGAGTACTTGATGATACCGATGGGATGTTGTTTGCCTCGTTGAACTTGAATCGACGGCTGTAGCCACTGCCTGTTCTGCTTTTTTTTGTCATGCATGTCGCTACCAAGATGGTCACTTTATGGTGCTGTTTCGTTTGTGATTCAAGCATCGCTCACACCAATGGCAAAAAAGCTTACCACCATCTTCATATAAATTACTTTTGTAACTTTTGGCACGATCTTTTGCCGATAAATTGCCAAGATAAAATGGATCGGAGGAAGGTTTCATGCTAGGTTTAATAGGCGCCATGATGCGATCGCAGATAATGGGCAGGCACACGGCCAGCATTAACCGGAAATGACCTTTAAAAAGTTAGGGTAGCGCTCGCCCTCACGCATCGAAAATAAAAAGCAAACGGAGCTAATTGTTTACCGAAATCTAAGTTCTTCGAATGTTGGAAAAATCCGCGCGACTTAATTTTCTGCGAAAAATCGTGGCAACCTTGCCTCCCTGCTGATGTAATTTGTCAGGTAGATGGAGGCTTGCTTCATGAGTGCCCCGCACTGTTGCAAAATTCCTTAAGCCCTAAAATGCATAGGCAGAGAATCCTCTTGTCTGCTTTGAATTGTGTGATGGGCGTCATAATGTGCGATGTGGGTGTGTACGTCATGAGCCGTATTCCTTCAACAGTTCTTCCACGACCACTTCTGCCTCTTCATAGCTAGCAAAATTTTGGGAACAAAATGCTGTGAAATCTCCTGGTTCGAAAAAACAGTCCGTTTGATGCTTCATGACGCGGTAGTTCTTTTCCAATTTTAACTGGATCGTCATACATCTCCATCGGGGGTTCATTAGGGTTATCTGGTGGGGGGGGGGGCCTAAGTCTTTCCATGCGGATGCGCGATTGCGGATAGTAATACTGCATCCCCACCAATTCTTCAAAGTTCTGTTTTACTGACAACGCTACTTCACTGTCAGTCACCGAACCCTCCGGTGCCTTACGATCGAAATTGACTGGGTGGGTTGACTATGATCGGCTATGGCATCTCTTATGGTCAGGAGTTCTGGACTGGCATTCATCCCTTGGTCACTGGCGTCTCTAGTACCTGGTGTGTGACGTCTGAATGGTGTTTGGAGAGTAGTCCAGCAAATAGTTTCTGATCACAGGTGAGCGGTGCCTGGCCTCTGATGGTCAGCATCTTGCGTCAAACATTTATTGTTCTGTTGCTTTGGGGTCGAAAGCCGTTGTGATTTCCCTTATTTCGGAACACGTGTATTCTCTTGACGAGGACTGGCGGCCCTGCTGGAAATCCCCGTTTACATTGCTTGATGTCAGTTGGTGGAACTGGCTCCTTCAGCCGGCACCTGTTGGATTCCAGAGAGAGTCCTTTGGTGATGCCTGCAGGTTTCTGAATGCTAGCCACAGCATAAACGACTGCACAAGTTATAACATTGCTAAGCCGGGCATCATCTACGGAACGATGGGCGACGTCATTTCTAAAGTTGTTCGAAATTTAATTGCCAATTTTTCTGGAATGATTGTTGCTTGCAACTCCTGCGGAATCTGTGAGAAGAAAATCTCTGGTGTAGATTGTAGTAGCATAGATGGAGGATGCACGGAAATTGGCTCCACTTTGCCGTCCCGTGGCAGCTGGCTGGGAGCGGGCCCGGGGACCCATGTCGATGGTCTTCATACTCGTTAGAAAGTTCTGCATCAAGCTGGGTACAGAATTAAGAATGTCTTGAGCGAAAGACGTTGATCCTGTTGCACTCATTATTGCCGAAATGATTATTGAACTGCAGCAGATTTACATCCTTCCTGGTAATCTTACTAGTCAGGATGAGATCATCAGGCTCAGTTCAAAGTCAGTGATAAAACGTGTGTTGATTGGTGTTCAAATTCCGATTTCAACACCTCTAATGAGGTAGGCACAGGAATTTTGCTGCGATCGTCCGACCTGTCATTTTCTTTGGACAGACTTTTTCTCTGGAAAAGAAAACCCCCAATCTCGGCCAGGGTGTGAGTGTCGCAGATTTCCATACAAGATCTTGCCACAAAATCACAGTCGTCACCCCCAACAGTCTTGAATGTCAATAACTTAGAGGTATATCCCTCATATACCACCTTTAGCTGCCGCGCCGCATTTTTTTATGAGTCAGCCGAACAGCTACCGGATATTTTTCGGCTGCCGCCTGGCTGAGCTGCCAGAAAAATATGGTTAAAGCCACAAATTTTTAAGATGTGTTACATTAATACAACAGTTGAAAAATTACTCGCAACTTGTCTCTAATGGCAAAGTGCTCAACTGTCTTACGTTTTTTAGTTTTTAAAATCAATTCCCTTGCCTTCAACTTATCAGTGCCACATATTTGTAAGGTCATTAGCATGTAAGGTTACTTTTGGTTTCGTTTTAAGGTTCAGGTAATAATGGACACGTGCACGTGGTGTGCTTTGGATTTTATTTAAAGGCTCTAATTTGAAGGTAGTGATTTTTTCCCTATCTCGGATTTCAACTTTTTTTTTCATTTATAAAATCACGTAGAAATGTATTATGAGCCGCCAACCAGCCGAATTTATAGTTGGCCGGTGGTGACCAGAAAATCGGTGGCTAGCCGCAATTTAGTAGAAATTACAAAATAATGCGGCTGAGGGGTATACTTGGGGGTCAACTGACACCCACAACTACCGTAAATCGTACTGTTTTCCATAACCTATGACAATCATAGCTTGATTGATCGCAAACACAACTGACTCGAGCACAAAAAAAGTGAGTTGGCTGAGATAAGACGCTGTAAACATGCACGCGAACCACCACCCCATGGGAGAGCCGGAAGGTAGCACACGTTTTTTTTTTTTACATTTAGGACAGAGTAAAGCATAATTCATCAATAATAGCAAAAATAATTGTGAGTGGTTTCGGAACGCAGTAAAAACAGCTTTAGTTCTTTCACAAGCTTGTGTTCTCTGGAACAGAATCCTCATCTGCACCATGTAAATTAAGAATCCCAGGTAATCTAGCTGTTGGTATGGCGTAGGACAAATTTCTCTGTTTCTCTGACCCCGTTCCTTCGCTAATTGTAGTGGGCACTGGTTGCACACAAACATATTGTCCAAAAATATTATCAGCCTCATGTCTCGTAACCTTCACCACTGGCTCCATCAGTTTGGTAAAGATTCCAGGTGATGGCTCCAACCCGAACGGTAGGCAAGTAAATTGTCAGTTTTCCCCTCCAATGTTAGGTAAGCAACACGAAAAGTCGGCAATTTTGAGCTTTGTCTGCAAAAATGTGTTGCTGAAAACTCATTATTTTTTAAAGTCATGCATGAGGAAAAAGTTGCAATAAATTCTTTTAGGCGGCAATGTATCCGACCTTTAACGAGTTTGTAATCATCCACCTACGAGGAAATTACTGTACCCACTTCCCCTTCCCCGAAATGCACTCGGTACTTCCCCTACTCCACACACTATACCCCCAACCAAGGGTTGGTCATATGAATGTGCTGCAAACCAGTCTTTGCGAAAGAGAACAAGAAACAAATTAATTAATTTGTTCATTCCTCACGTGTCATTGCTAATGTTAGGCTGTTTAAATACTAGTCCTGACCTTACGTTTGCTATACTGCCAACTCCGGACTTTCGGACCACCCTGTATATATAGATACTTTGTGTACCACTCCTCTTATTATTCTCGAGGGAGACTGTGGTATGTGTATAGGTGTACCTTGCACCTATCCACTCCTTAGCTGTTAATTATGCACCACCACCACGTCTGACTCCGGGCTCCGAACTTTTGGACCACCCTGTATTTTGTATGCCACTCCTCTCATTATTCTCGAGGGAGACACTAGTATATCTACTCCTTAGCTGTAAAGGATCTGTAATGATATAAAGAAGGACTGCCTGATATTTGATGATGCCCGATAAACAACTGCAATACGTTTTTGTTATCATTGTTATTAAGCATAATGCTAATCAGCAAATGCTAGCCACAAGCGAAGATTGATTTTTTTATTGAGCAGGAACGGTCTACATCTACATGCTCTCACAAGTACTTGAAAGCAACTAACTTTAATAACCAACAACAGACATAGTATAGTGGCTACATGATACGATGCCTAAACAACATTCATCAAAATCACAATCGTTAAACTCTCAATCGTGAAAATCCGGGAGGAGAAAGGAAGAAGGAGCACTCGGCAGACTTAACACAGGAATAACTGAAGCGCTAGTGGCCTTACAGAAGCCAAGAATCCTGAACAAAGGATGCTATACGACGTGAAGTTTAGGTACACTTTTCCAACACCCTAAGATACACCTAAAGGAGCAGAGGTGACAAAAATTGCCCCTCTCTCAGCAAGTTACAACATACTTCCCTTCCACATCTACCGTCCAACTCGACCCACAAAACCCTCTTCAATTCCCATGCCCCACATTTTCCCCCTCCCTCCATCGTAAGCATTGGCAGTGTCCATAAACTCCTCCCCTCCTTCCTTGCTACCTCAATGGCCTGATTCACCACAAAGATATTATCTTCGAACCTCCTTAATTAGTTTATATATATACTAGTTTGACGTCATCTTCCCGCATTAATGCTAAAAT
The DNA here is from genome assembly GCA_023313725.1 of Lithobius niger. NCBI lineage: Eukaryota > Metazoa > Arthropoda > Chilopoda > Lithobiomorpha > Lithobiidae > Lithobius > Lithobius niger. The sequence goes on along the minus strand of JAHWFP010094814.1, from coordinate 18,061 downwards.
GGCCGGTCCTCATTTGCCTTGCTGTGCTGTAATAAAACGAATACAGGTCAAACACGCTGCAAGACAGCTGCAGACAAACCAACTTCCAACAGAAAAATACTGAATGAGCGAGAAATTCAGTGCTTTTGTAAGGACAGAAGCCCAACTTCAATGAAATCTTTTTATGCTATAAATTCTTGCCGTAAGGTTTAACTGAACCAAAGTCAAATAGCAAAGGAGCACAAATAAGCTTTCGTATATCACACTCTGTACCTTCCTAAACGACCAAACAGAGCGTACCAAACGCACTACTGTTGGTGACAGTTTGGCTCATTCCCTGCTAATATCCATGTTGATGCGGCTTGATTGACATCATCATCGTCAGCGATGAATCTGTTTCGTCAAAACTGTTACGTCGCGCATGCTCAAACCTCCACCTCCCTGAGAGGGTTCGCAATTTGGCATTGCTCTCGCCTGGTCACATCTATTAGCCAATCTTGGTCAAATCCATTAGCCAGGTCAGGTCGCGGTGAAGGCATGACGTATCGAATACTCTGCTGAGCTTGTTGAGCTGTATTGTAGTTTAGGAAGGTACTGAACGGCTGACGCAACATCACTGCGCAACGTCAAATTTGGAGCCAAACTGTGTAACAGTGGAGCGTTCAGTTCGGTGCTTTAGGAAGGTATTGAATGTTCCCGAAGTGTTAGGTCCGTTACTGCTGTCCTCAACCATTGCAACCACCAAAGCAAAATGTTGATAGCGATAATAGCTCTCCCTTTGCAACGGGGTGCAGGCTGAAGCCACTTTGCCCATCTACACAAAGCACCCAAACCCCTCATGACCATCCACCTATGCCACCCCAACAGCAGCCGTTTCCCATTTCTTGCCAGCCACCAAGCCATCTGATGGTCTCCTTCCTCCCCTATTCCTCCATCCCCCTAAGGGCTTCAAGCCCCCAGTAAATAACTCGGAAATCCTCCACCGTTCCCCCCTTCCTTCAGATGCCACAATTGACATCTGAATCCTCTTCCCCCGCTTTCCACTCCCAACACCCGAGTGTCCAAAGCCTCAGCTTTCGCCCTAAACAACGGAACACTCCCCCAGTCCACCTCATACCAGCTCGCTCATCTCTATCTGCTCTTTTCTTTCCACCTTTCCACTTCAATAACCTTAATACTCTTCATCAAACCCCGCCCCCTCCTCTCCTGACCACCCTCACAAATTCCCCACCAGTCTCCTGGTCCTATCCACCCACCTGGTACAACACCTCCGCGGTACACATTCTTGCACCCTCTTCACAATCGTCATCTCGTACAGCCCATGCACCTTCCTATCAAACCCAATCTTAGCTACCACCTCCCTGGCTTTGAATGACGACCACCCTATTTCTCCTTCCACAACCTCCCCGTGTCGTGAATCTGTTGGACCACCAGACCACCTAACCAACTCCTCCTGAAACCTCTCAAGCTGCTTCGCTCATCCTCACCAAACCCCAAAACCCGCCTGCAAACATCAGCCCAGCACCGCCATCACCATCCAGAGAATCCTCGCAATCTCATACCGATTGTAACCCCACGTCGTCACCTTCTTAATCATTCCCTTAACCCTTCCTGTTTTTCCTCTCACCTTCTTTCCCGTCAACTCCAGCAAGTCAGGAGTCACCCCCGATAGTCGTAATGCTTCACTCCTTTGATCCACTTACCCCACCCCAACCTGAGCCTCTTTCCACCCATCTTTCTCTTCCCTAAAATCCATGTGTCACGATTTCTCCCCATTGAACTCGACCTTCTTCTCCAGTCCCCAATCTGCACACTCTCCGAGCAATCTTTCAAGTCCCTCCTGCTCTCCATCCTGCAACCCAATGTCATCAGCACATGGAAACTCTCCTGACTGCCACTATCCCACCTAAAACCTTTTCCAACACCCTAAGATACACCTAAAAGAGCAGAGGTGACAAAGATCGCCCCTCTCTCAGCCCTCTTCTACACTCTACCCACTCCGACTGCACACCACCCCAAGTTGCAACATACTTCCCTTCCACATCTCCCCTCCAACTCAACCCACAAAACCCTCTTCAATTCCCATACCCCACATTGCCCCCCTCCCTCCATCGTAAGCATTGGCAATGTCCATAAACTCCTCCCCTCCTTCCTTACTACCTCAATGGCCTGATTCACCACAAAGATATTATCTTCGAGCCTCCTCCCTTCCTGAAGCCAATCTGCACTTTCCCAAGGGCTCCCCTCCCTTCTGCCAATCTCGGAGCCTGTTCGTCTCTACTCTCCTGAACACTTTGTAAACCGCAGTTGCAACAGGTCTACAATTTTCTATCTTTCTCCTATCCGTTCTCTTCCCCTTGTACGCAAAATGCACCCTCACCTTCTTTCAGCTTTCCAGCACCATTCCCTCCTTAGAATCTCATTGATTTCAATACTCAACCGTCTTTTTCCCTTCACCCCATCCCTTTTATCAGCTCCTCTCCATCCTATCCTCACCTGCGGCCTTCCCCTCAGCAGACCCTACTCGCTCTTTTCTCCTACTACCCTCTCTACGCTCCCCTCATCCTCACCTTCCAAACACAGCGCTCTAAGTGCCTCAGTTATTGCATCCCTCATATTGGGGCAAAACTCACAATGGGGCAAAACTCTTTAAGAAGAGATGCAACACGTCCCTTCGCTAAAACACACTTCCTTTCCCTGTGGTTAACACCTGGATCAAACTGCCTCAACATACCATCGAAGCAACATCGGTTCTGCAGTTCAAACAGAGACTGGATACCGTGCTCCCTTTCATCATCCCCCCCTACAGTTATAAAAACTGGTAGCTTCGTGGGTACCCTGTTGTTAAAAGCTCTTTTTGCTTACTGCTGGGTATTTTATTTTTCGTATTCATATTACCCTCTCCTCCTTCCAACCTTCCCTACTACTTCTCCACTCCACTAAGGCACCCTTTGCACCTCTCAATGCTTTTTTTCTTGACAAACCTCCAGAACTTCACACCAGATTTCCTCCACCTTCGCCTTTTCTCTAGACAACTTCTAGTACATACTCCCTCTACCTCCCCTAAATTTCCTCCTCCCTCCCCTCCCCTTTCTCGTCCCTCTCCTCTAGTTCCTGCAAGCTTCTTTCCGTATGCGGACTGCCTCATTAACCTCCTTATCCCACCACCTTTTTCTCCTCCCCTATATCCCTACTCCCTACAATCCGATCATCCACACCCTCAGCACCTCTGTCTCCCAGCTCGCATAACCTCCCCCCCACCGTTCCTTCACCCCCTCTTCAATCTCCTTCTCAAACAACTCCTGATTTTCAGATTCCCCCTCTCCTCCCCACTGCGACCCACAACCTCTCTTCCCCTCCCTTCAGACCTAATCAAGCAATGATCAGAGTACATCCCCCTCTCCCCTCCACATTCACCTCCATTTCCCTCAAACCCTTACCCCATGTTCGTTCCAAAAGACAAGGCCCACAGCAGACTTGCTGTTCCTCCTTTCCCAAGCATACGCCATCCTTTCCGCATTGCCTGTGTTGGCCAATTTTAATCTACGCTCCCGCACAAAATTCCTCACAACCTAACAAAACGCTCACAACATTCCTCACATTCCAAATGTTACATGTTCCAAATGTTCCGTTTACTTTTGAACCCGGTAGGTGAACTAAAGATTGGTAAAACACTAATCGCCATGCATCCTCCATAGGGTAACGAACTGAAAGGAAACGACTTGAATGAAGTTAACTGCAAAAATTGACAACAACAAAAAGAAATACGGGATTCTTTAGATGTGTACGACTATGTGTGCAAGCTACATTTTTTTATTTACCAATATAAGAAAAATATTACTCAATCTAAGCATTACGAAACAGAAGCGTGTTGTTTATTATTTGTTTATTTTGTATTATTTATCTATCAAATATGGATTTAGGCGTTAAAGTGTATCAAAGTTGGGCATTGAATTAAAAACTGACGAAATAATACATTAAATAGTTGTTCGTTCTCCTTTTCTACTATTTGCAATTTGCTTTTTTTGTGGTGGTTGCAATGGTTGAGAAGAACAGTAAGGCATAGAGTTAGATATATTATATTGCAGTAAGGTGTTCCATGGACTTAGGAACATTGTGGTATATGAAACCTTACAGGAAAATTTTTTTGTTCCTTTACCGTTTTGACTTGGATTCCATTAATTTTACCTTACACATCAAACGAGTCCTTTTTTTGTTTTGTAATAACTATATTACAGTCGATTACAGTATTTCCTACCTGTATGGGAAACTCATCTCGGTGGGCCTTGGGTTGTTGCTTATAGATAATAATTTATTAATTCAATGTGCTAATTTTGATCGGCAGTGTTAATTTACAGAATTTTCAAATATTTTAGTAGCAATCTATTAATAATTTTCTATGATAAAAATAGCATAACCTTTGCATTTATTAATTTAATTCAGCTCCTACTGTGTTATTTATTATATTGCCAAATAACCTACTAGTACGTACGGAACTAGCGCCAGTTTGTATACCTAGTGGCAACATTTAGCGTCGATTTCGCTACGGTTTGGTTGGTGAACCATCACATTTTCACATGGCACAAAAATTCAATATGGCAACGAAACGAAGTAACGAAGTGGACGAAGATGATGTCGAAGATGCCCGACCAAATAAAATTGCCAAAGCACCGTATATGAGGAATAGAGAGAGACGACTGATCATAATACTGGAAAATGCTCAGTTGGAATCCGTGAAGGTAACTAACGATACTGTAAATAAGCTTTTAAAATTAAGTGGTCACTTCCAACACGTGGGTGACCACATTGATTCACCGGGACCAGAGTCTTTCATGCCTGGATCCCGTCACCGGGACCAGAGACACAGCCAACTTTAAAATCATGGTAGCTTATGGGAGGAAAAGATGTCTCCTCTCCTGCATGCTTCATGTTACGCTATAATTACCTAAAATGATCGGCAAAACAACATCTTTCCATACCGTTTTGGGCACGGGGAGCCGTCACAAAATACTCTTGGTGTGCCGGCTTTTTTTTTTTTCCCTTTCTATAACGAAAAAAAAAAAGGCCGGCGCACCAAGAGTATTTTCTTACGGTTCCGCGTGGTTTTGGGGGCAAGGCTTAGTTTAGCCATAGATTAGAAAGTGGCACAGGTCTCTTCAGTTTAGGTGGACACATGTAAAAAAAAAAAAATACTTGTTTTCGTCCCCTAAAATCGGCAAATAATGGTAAATCGGCACTTCTTCAGTTTAGGTGGACAAGTTATGTGCCTCACTCGCGCTGTCATGCACCCTCCGGCAGTGACATAGCATCACAAAACTTAACCAAAAGTCTGTCCACCTAAACTGAAGAAGCGCCGGTAAACCAAGGTTCACGACTATGATGGACATTTTTTCCCCACAAAATTACGTGCCTCTGTCAGGCTGTTGCGCTCGCTGCGGCTAAACACTTAACATCAGAAACCACAAGCGAAAACTTGGTCACCCCTAAACTGACGTTAACTGGATATAACGTCTCACTTCTTCCAGTTCTGTGCGGAGCCCTATTGGAGTTGCAGCTACTAAAACCACTGCGCAACAAAGCAGCACGAATAGGTAGTAGTAGCCGGAACTACCGCTTGGGCCCTGCGTAGAACTGAAAGAAGTGA
>JAHWFP010094813.1:0-32441 GCA_023313725.1 Lithobius niger | reverse complement strand
GTTTCTATGGGTAACTTGGTGTCACATACCCAATGTAGTTACCCTTAGAAGTTTGGTATTGGGATATCACTTGTTCTAGGGGTATAACTACGCCTAGAATTTGGGGGTGTTCATTGTTCACTCCTCACTAGACTGGGGGGGGGGGGGTGAGTGATGGGAACCGGTACAGTGGAGGAACACCAACAGAATTTCCGCTGGTGTGATCAGTGATCATGCTAAGGAGTGAGAACTTGGCCTAGAGCTGAAGTAACGTGGTTAGGAGGACTTACACTGTCAGCACCACACACCGGAGCTTGGTACCTCACTACCAATATTCGAAAGTCTGGAACGTCAGCGTAGTAGCGGGAAGTTCCGTTGCGTTCCTTCACTACAGCGGCGAATTTAGAATTTCGAAGTTGGCTACTCCTCACTAGACACTGCGGTTCCCATCACCGCTCAGTTTAGTGAGGAGTGACTAACCCCCAAATATTCTAAAACGTAGTTTTCCCTAGAATATGTGACCCCACAATATCAAACGTAGTTACCACACAACCTCCCTAACCTAACACCGAACGTAGCGAGTCCAAGAATGAAAATGATGCTCCCACATGTTTAGTATAGGTGGTGTGGGAATTTTCACGTCTACGAAATTTGACTTCTGATATCGATTATAGGGATAGCCAGCATGCATTTTTTATTGGTCACATGATATGAATCACGTCAGTTTGACGGCCATTTTGAAACATCCGCCATTAGTTGTGTTATGGTTATGGAATGTTGTATTAATGTCATCTTCCCAAAGAAGAAATACCAGTGAGGAGTTGTTCCTCACTGAATGCCCTTCTTGGTACAGGGTCCAGACAATGTATTAATTCTCGATTTCCCTGACATTTCCAAGTTTTCCAGGCGTATCCAACGGCAATTTCCAGGTGTTTACAAGGAATTAGTTAGGGAAACAGGTATAGTAGCTAATGTGCATGTGAATATTGTACGAAAATAAGCCAACATCCCAGAAAACTAGTTCAGAAGGGACCAAACGCAGTTTCATTAAGATTTGGTTTGATAAAATATTATTCTCAAATACTTGAGCACAAATTAAAATATTTGCTTCTAGCCTTAGGATTTTGTTTCTGATCTGCTAATTCAATGGCACTTGCATGTCAGACACAAATGCATTTAAAAACATTTCCCTGTCTTTTCCCTGATTTTCAAAAAATTTTTCGTTTTCCCTAAAATTTCCCTGAGATTTTGGCTCTATTTTTTTTTTCCTGAGATTTCCAGGTTTTCCAGGTTTTCTCTGAACCCTATGGTACCACCACTCTACCACTTCCAAAATCTAAGCACGTGAAGACGGATTTGCATTGGATAATAAGTAGAGAAACCAGCACTATAAGCGCCGGTGCACACGTGCGTTTTATTAACGCGCGTTGTCGCTTCGGTGACGTATGTACGTGTTCGGTTCCCTAACCTCGTGTACAAAACATTATAGTTTGAAACCAATGAGACGATATTGCTTTTTCGCCTATACCTCGTGAACAAAAAATATATTTTAAAACCAATGCGACGAATTTTGGTACATTGATGTACTAATTTAAGACGTACCAGGAAAAAATGTTATATATCCTTTGCAGATTAACTGAAAAATTCGAATAACTTCTTTAATTACTTCCCAATGAGTCTTCAATCATTTCTGCAGCAACATTTCATATTTCAGGATAATTCTTTACTTCCCCAATAAACAATTCCATGTCTATTTCTTCGAAATTGGACGCCATTTTCGGTAACGCTTTTGCGGTAAACGGCGGACGTGTGCACCGCTCAAGTCACCCAAGGTATCAGGCCAATGGTCATCAGCTCCAGGAAATGTTTGGTGGAAGTGTTGATGCGTAGTGGGAGTTCTTCGCTCCCCGACAACCATTTAATTAACTTTTAGCGGCCTAACAACAACAAAGGACGTTTCAGAGATATGTAGCACCCCGTTTTCAAGTGCATTACAAATCAGCAGTCAAGCATCGAAAGACCAGGACACACAATAAAATTCATCATGCCGAAACAAAGCATACCTATAGGCAAATTCAGCATTAAAAATTTCACAATTTAAAAAAATCGCAAAATCTGCCCCCAAAACAAAACTTGTTACAGATTTCCGCCAAGCTTTTCGGTCGCATGTGGTCGTGATATCAAACGCCAAGCACTTTCGCTAAGCTCTTTCGCCAAGCTAATCCCACCGAGTAATAGTTCGAAGGTTAAATGATATGTATGAAAATTGCTTACTGCGCAATTTTCAATTATTTCATTTAACGTTTGAAGTCTTATTCGGTGGCCGAAAGATTGGTGAAAGAGCTTGGCGTTTGATATCACGACTTCACACGCCCGAAAAGCTTGGCGGGAATCTTTAACAAGTTTTGTTTTGGGGTAGATATCAGATATGTTTGTTCCAATTTTAAAAATGTGTTAAGAGAACCCAGATTTATTGGCGAAACAGCAAATCACGCGAGTCCTCACCTCGTCCAGCAAATGCAGGAACGAAGTGAAGCCCAGTACTAAATTTCTTCCTTATATACTAAATTCGGTACCAGGAGTGATGAATGCCCACATTCCACAAATATTAGTCGAAAATTTTCTCTTAATTTCTTTTTATTCTCCTTGTGGTCAGTCGGTAAGTATAGACAAATACGCGTAACTACACGTCAAGCATCGAAAAAAATGTATACGTGTTTAATTTAAAGAGTATCCCTTTAAGTATTAAAGATCTATCTTTTTTTTTTTTTTACCTAAGTCGCTACAACACCATACACTCTTTTCCATGCATGAAGGCAGTTTAAAAAGCGAAATAAAAAAAAAAGTGTTTCCAGAGGCGACAATTTGAAGAGAAGATCGTTATATTTTCGACCCCAAGGGCTTTTTTTTCTTTCTTTTCCTCCTTCCACCGCAGGCTACAACACTTTTGGCAGCTGTTACAGCAAAATGTCGTTTCTCTTTTACGATCAAATGAGTTTGGAATTAACTTAATTCGTCAGGTTTGACGACACGCGGGAGAAATATAAAACGCCACGCAAAAAGCAGTAAAGTTTGAGGCTGACGGCCTGTCTCGTCGGTCCCGGGAGACACTCTCGTTCTACTCGAGATTATGACGTCAAGATAAGGACCTGATGAGGTTCGCTTTCGAACGTCTGCTTTTTGATTTGCTTGATAAGAAGCGTTGTTGTTTGACTCATTTTGTTTAAAGTGAAGTTAAAATATTGGGCGGACCCTACCAGAAGCAATACAGTCCTGTTTGTTGGTTTTAAAGGTGCGTAGGCTACGTAATCATAGGCTCCAGCAAAGTTTTAAAAAAGGGGAGCAGCGTAAAAAAAGGGCCAAGAGCACCAAAAGAGATCAAAGAGCACAAAAAAGGTAAAGTCCAAAAAAAATAGGTAAAATACACAAAAAAAGGTTAAAATGCTCAAAAAAAGGATAAAGAGCACAAAAAAGGTAAAGAGCATAAAAAGGGCAAATAGCACCAAAAAAGATCAACGAGCACAAAAAAAAAAAAATAGGCGCACAAAAAAGGGAAAGAGCACAAATAGGTTCAAGTGTACAAAAAGGGTAAAGACCATAAAAAATAGTAAAGCGCATAAAAAAGGGTAGAGTCCAAAAAAATTAGTTAATAAGAATCCTGCAACTATCACTTTCATCGCTTTAACAAATACTGTAAAATTGCGGTGCACAAGGCTTATCATTGTTACCTTGCAAGTGGTCACCAACAATAAGACTGTAAATGAAATCAAAATACTAATGAGGCATTGTCTTAAGAAACAAGCGGCTACAGCGACTACCTAGTCACCACCGGTCTTCTGTACCTTTCTGCCACTCCAATGGTGAGGCATACACCTCTATCACATATTGCAACAGCTATCGCTATTATATAATCTAAAAGTAGTTTCCATCAGAATTACCGGTGAAAAATGTGTTGGCTTTTAAGCTTAATTTTACAATTTAGGCGTAATTGTCTTCTTTCAGGCCAAATTTTTACCTGCAACTTCAATTTCATAAGTAGCAGTTAACGGAGATTTGGCTTGTATAGATTTGGCCTAATTTTAATTTTTTTGGAACTAATTTTTTTAACTGTAGTTTTAATTTCGTAAGTAGCAGATAGGCCTAATGGAGAATTTGGTTCGGCGGTAAGCCTATTCATTTATGCAACGACGCGACGAGACTATTTTAAAAGAAGCAAAAGTCCTTTCGTTTTTACGGCTGCGTGTTATCCTGAGGATTTCAATTCGACGATCAAATGCTATTATTTAATTTAGTTACGTCGAAGAAATCTATTAACTACAAGGAAGTAACGATGTTTTAATTTGTCATGTTATTTAACTAACTTAATTTTGACACTGAATCTAACGTTGTGAACCGTGGTCGTCCCTATCTGGTACCGTTTCGAAGTTGAAAAAACCGACGGACGGAAGAACGGACAAAGTCGTTGTAATATTCTTCTCAGCCGGTGCGGCGAATGTACAGAAGACTAAAAAAATACTAAAGTCTCCGGGCAAAAGATTTCAACTTTGTTCCACAAAAGCGTATTTGTTTATTTCCAATGCAAATATTCAAGCGTCAGGGCACAGAAATCGGGTATGGAAAGATGTCGGGGTTGTGTCGGGCTCTGGGTCGCTGATTGAGCGAACGAAGGGAAAGTAAATTAGCATTTGTTAGCTAGCACACGTAAAAACTGGATTGGTCGGGTTTCCTTTGTGCGTCCAACGTCAACCGTGTGTAGCGCGAGCTTCCTTTAAACCATGCGCAATGGCTGTTTGCCGTGACGTCACCATGAGTTAGCCAAATTGACGAACGAGAACAACGGCTGTTTGGCCGTCTGATTGGACTAGCCCAGTCACGTGATATGCACGTCACAGCAAACAGCCATGGCGTGTGGTATAGTCTAGTATCTTTATAATTATGTGAAGTGTGAAGATATACTAAAACCATTTGGTCACTATTTTGTATGGATTTTTTCCATTCACTACGTTGCATACGTATTATGCGTGTGAGACCAACGTATTCTCGCAACAAATGGGCGTTGACTAGACGTATGATGGGCGTCCCGGATACTTAGATCTGATCACATCAGGACGTTTTCAGGGCCATCCAAAAGCACTCTATCACTGCATCCTAGTTGGACTGTCTACTTGACAGTGTTTTAAGGTGCTTCAACATCTTCGATTATCTGTGCCTAGTATCTATCTACATTATAAGGCAAAGTCTCATAGCAGAAACACGACAACCCTTAAAGGGACACACGGCCTGCCGTATGACATTCCTCCTGCCTAATATCAGCCACGCGCAGATCGCCTTCCGCGCGTTCACCATCCCCAAGGTCGGCTGGGGTGGCAGCTGTGTCGAGAATCGCAGCTGCTGTCTCGGTTAGCTTTGGAAATAGTATACGAAACAGCATCAAGTTAAAGATTGTGTCGTCACAAACCGGAATGAATCTCGTATTTTAACATCACAATTTATAATTTTCTAGGCTAGTGTCTTATAATTCTGCTTCGGCGACCGATTTGAATAATTAATTTTAATTTTTATCGCATTAGACTTTTGGATTTTTGATCTCATAGTAATTATTAGAAAATTACTACATGCACACACAGAGATGAACGTCATGATTATTGTAAGCGCACAAAGGATCATATACTACGGGACGCAGTAAATACAGTTAACAATTATTCAACAGAAAAACTCATAGACGCTACGTTTTAAAACGGATTTTTACCAAGGGATTGACTAACGGTAAGGAAATAGACCTTTGGGGCCGTACTTCATGTGGTGGATCGAGAGAAATGGGGCTGGGAGGAACAACCCTTTAAAGCCAAACGACGACAACGGCAACCTATACATTAGCAAGCGGCTACAGCGACTGCCTGGTTGCACCGGTCTTCTGTACAGTTCCCCCACTTCCAATGTTGAGGCGCACACCTCTATCATGCACTACAACAGCTATCTCTATTATACTAATCTAAAAGCAGTAGCCATCACAATTGCCGGTTAAAAATGTGTTAGCTTTTAGGCCTGTTTTACATTTTAGGCGTAATTGTCAGCTTTTAGGTCTAATTTTAACCAGCAGTTTTAATTTCGTAAGTAGCAGCTAACGGAGAAATTGATTGTATAGTAAGCCTGTTCATTTTTGCAACACGGTGCGCCTTCAGGCACACAGTTACAGTGTTACAACGTAACGCGCAACGTATACTAGCCTAGATCAGTGGTAGTAGGGAAGCAACGAGAGAGACGCTGTTGATGAAGCCAACAGCGACTCGTAGCAACTTGACGTTGCCATGGTAACATGAATTTAGGCCTAATTTTCATTTTTTAGCCCTAATTTTAAAAATGCAGTTTTAATTTCGCAGCCTAAGTAGAAGATAGGCCTAATGGAAAATTTGGTTCGACGGTAAGCCTATTCATTCATGCAACAATGCGGAGAGACTATTTAAACGAAGCTAAAATCCATTTGTTTTTATTGAGGATTTTAATTTAGGATTTTGATTCGACGATCAAATGTTATTGTTTAATTTAGTTACGTCGAAGAATTCTTTTAGCTATGAGGACGTAACGATGTTTTAATTTGCCATGTTATTTAACTAACTTCTCACACTGAATCTAACGTTGTAAACAATGGTCGTCAATATCTTTGTGCCGTATCTAGTAAGTTCAAAAAAAGCGACGGACGGACGGACGGACGGACAAAGTCGTTGCAATAGTCTTCTCAGCCGGTACGGCTGTACAGAAGACTAAAAACGGACGAGCGTGTCAATGCTTTGGCCAGAAGATGAAACTGGTCACAGTACGTCGTTGCGTTGAAAAGTTGAAATTGGCACATTGTTGTCTCGACTAACAATTTGCTCTGCGCGGTCATCTCAGCGGCAAGTCTTACATGACGTCATGCACGAAGAACAGTTCGTTTTGAAACGGTACGGATCGCTCATGTTAAAGCAATAAACGATGGGAGTGGTGGGGAGAGGGGAGCTGAACGGAGATGTCAGTGCGTGGGGTCGTGCGTGTTTTAGCCCTGCTCTTTAGAAAATAAAGAGATTGGGATGCTGGGGTGAGGGGGGAGGGGGAAGGCAATGCGTCTACTACCATTACGTATATGACTACGCATTAACTGAAACTACAAGGTAAGTTTTTTTGTTGAGGATGGGATGAAAGGGGGAGGGGAGAGGGGAAGTAGAGGATGGGAGCAAAAAGGAAATATTCCAAGAAGCAAAATCGCCTATCGCATTCAACGTTTAGGCCACATCCTCCGTAAATTGGGAAACAACCACGGGCGAAACAAAACCCTGGGCGAAGCCGGGCGCAACAGCCAGTTCTATATAAACAAACACTTTGACGGCGTACAATCATTATACACGAACCCTTTTTACGGCCCCCATACAGGCTCTACATGGATTGTGCTGTTCCATCATCTTTTAGTCAAATGACTATATGTTTCGTAACCACCCTTCTACACGTCTACAAAAAAAAATAAACTTGCATCTGTTGTAGCCTGTTATTATCGTATTGAATTTTACCAAACCGTAATGCGTACCTGACCGCCTAAACACAGACCCACCCTAGGTTGCTTCTGCACCTGTCCACCCTCGCATATACTTTTAACTTCTACAATTGCACGCTTCGCGAATGCACAAAGACGCCCATCTACAAGCAGCGACCTTTAAACGCCGGTTACACATCCGTGTAGCACGTCAACAAACGCTCGCAACTGGTGATTTGGCAGCAGAGAGAAGGTAGCCTATGCGGGGTGAAATGTGAAAGAAGGGGGAGGGACGGAGAAAGAGGGGAAAAGAGAGAGTTGGTTCGTTCGATGCTAAGTTCTGCAACCAGGTTTTCGCTGCGGTATGGCACGAAGCCAAGTCCAAACTTGACTCTTAACGAAACGCAAGGTAAGCTATGCACACAACACGCCCAAGGAATATACGTTTAGAGCTAGCTCTTTGCTATTGGTTCGGCGCTAATTGCATCGTATAGCAAATGGACAAAGTTTCGGAACCCCACCACCACCACTACCACCGCCGCCACCGCCAAACCATTACCATAGTTTGTGTGTGTGTCTCGTGTATATACCCTTCCTGGCGTGACTCCCCAACTTTTATGGCTCAGCCTCGCGCGCCCTAGGCGTGCACTGATGATAAAATGAGGATAATGTGTAGTAGTAATGGTAATGATGAAGGAGGAGAGAACGCATACCCACCACTCACACGAGCACGGAAGCGAATTAAAAAAAAAAACGACCTTACGAGAAACACGAACAAAAAAAAAGATGGAGCACTCAACACACATGCAATTTTTGTTAAGAATGATTTGGCGTTTAATTAACGGAAGGAGTCTCGTTTATCTGACGGCCCTTCTTACCCGGACCCCTCGCCTCCCTCATCCCCCACCCGTTCTTCTTCTTCGTAATGAAATTCAACTGTTGCGTTTCATGAACGCAGTAGAGTCTTCAATGTCGTTAAAGCTAAGAGGAGCCCCATTTCCGTTGTTTGGAAGCTAATTTGCCTTAAAGTCAGGTCTACCCAGATTTGGTAATTTTTAAGTTGGAAAGTGCTAGTAGTGTACCATTCGAGACAAAATAGAAAAAGCTGTGATGGTTTGCACTCTTCACAGTAAGTAACTGAGTTGCTGTGCAATTTTTTTTCGCTAAGTGGTTTAGGAAAACAAGAGTAAGAGTATGGTGTGCAATTACACTGCCATGGATACATCCAAATTAGGCAACAAACTGTCGAGAAATTAAACCATTGTAGCGCGACGCCATAGCGTAAGTTTCTTATCCTCAAGCATAATTTGGCACATTTCAGGTCCTTTAGTAAAAACAATAATGCGGTACAAAAGCTTAACTGTGTTATAATGGAGAGCAATGACCCACCTGACAAAAATTAACTCATGTAGAAATATCAGCAGGTAAGCGGTTTACAATGCAAAATCTGACACTCAATAACGTCGCAAATGTGTTACTACTTAGCTAGCTCCTAGTTACTTGCTACTAGTCCACTCATCCCCATGTTAAATCCCATAGGGTGATTGTTCACCCATACCGATATACAGGGAAGGTTTCCAGCTACGGAACTTGACGAGTGGCTGCATACTGTGCGAACTGCATACCTTTTCTAGTTTGCAGCCTGTGGGTGTAATGGGAATGGCGTGACGGAGTGCGTAAATACGAAAGCATTGTTATGGCCATTGTTAGTATTGCCAGCATCGTTGTCTGTACAGTGTAGGGCCGTGCGGCTTCGTGCCAGGGCCCCGTAATAAGATCAAATCTAATCAATTGTCTCTCATTGAACGGCCAAAGTTCGGACAATGACAACATGTAATACTGAAGTGCATATCTAGCCAAACACTAGTATGTCACGACAAAACGAAAACAACGTTGCCAAAGAAATTGTGTCCACGTCCAATTCACGAACAAAAAAACAAGAAGTCAAAATAAAACCAAAAACTGGAAAAGAGGCCATTAAGTTGAGAATAGGTCAGCATCTCAAAGAAGTGGTATGAACTGCATAAAAAAATTATATATAATTAAGCAGCCACTAAGTTAAGAATGGTTTGGCCTCTCAAAGAAGTGATACGAGATTAAAATATTGGGAAAACGGTCACTCGAGTTGTTGTTGCTGAGGTGCGTTATTACACACCTGCAGACTAGTTGAGTTGAGACTAATATACAATTTAAAAAAAAAAAATTGATATCATATCAAAAACCAAAACTGGTAAAGGGGGTCACCGAATTCTGAACGATTCGTCCCATTAACGGAGTGATATCAACACACCACAACATTCGCCAAATTAATCGTGCAAAATAATACTTTGGACGTCAAATGAAAACTAGAATATTGCTACCGAAAATAGCAATGCTCTCGTTTTTATTTAACATTAGAACTGTTAGTTGGTGCGATTAGTTTGGAGAATGTTTTGGTGTGTTGATATCACTCCTTTGCAGGGCCGAATCATTCGGAACTTGGCAGTCCCTTTTACCAGTTTTGGTTTTTGAAACAACAAAAGGATTTCAATCCTGGAGTCCGCTGTCTGTGAAATGCAGAGATTCTTATACCAAGCTATCTGACCTGCATCTGTTAGTAATGCCGGAATATTAGACCTATTCACAGTCAACATCCTTCACGAACCCAATAATAATACAAGGCAAAGATCATCATACTTGATAATCATTTATATCGGATGGGTATTCGTAGATTATTGTAGAGTGATTCGTAAGGTTCCTTAATTTTGGGTGGGGATTGTTTGTGGATTGATTACAGAATCACAGATTTTTAGGATGGAGCAAAGTAGGCCTAAAAGGAGTAATCCGGCAATCGCATTTGATGATCCTTAAATTTGTATACGGGGGAAAAATATGTGGATTAATTGTGAAGTGCCACTTGTGGATTCTCAGCCCTACTCACAGTCCTCTTTCATGAAGCCATAATGTAGGGCAAAGATCAACATATATGGTGATCGGTTGTATCGAATGGATATAATTTGTAGATCATAGTGGAGCGGCACGTAAGGATCCTTAATTTTGTATGAAGATTGTTTGAGGATTTAATTTTGAGAGTAAAATTTGGAGATTAATTGAGGAGTCCCACTTGTGGATTCTTCTAGTTACAGACGAAATACGTCACGAAACCATTACGTAGGGCAAAGGTCAATTTATGTAATGATCGTTTAAATTGGATGGGGATAATTCGTAGATTATTGCGGAGTGGCACATAACGATCCTTAATCTTGGATGAGGGATCGTTTGTGGATGGATTGCAGAGTCACGGATCTTTAGGATGGAGCGAAGTAAGCCTAAGAGTATTCGTGGAGTCAATTTCAGGTTAATTAAATTTAGGGGCGTAGTAGTAAAGTAATGCACTCGAGATCTTTCTTTGCGGATCGGGGTAAGAATCATGGATCATTTGTGGAGTTCGATTTGTGGGTCCATAACAATGGGTGGAGTGAAAAATCGTAGAGTAATTTGTTGTCACACGTTATAGGTCCTTAATCTTGGATCAGGTAAAATACGGGTCTCACGTGTGGTGCTATGAAGGATACTTCAATTGATTTCAGACAGAAATAGATGAATTGTAAATCACAACTGCGGAACCTTGATTGTGGATGGGGGTAAAATTCGTAAACTAATTTTGTGGTCAGACTGGAAGACCCCTAGATTTCCAATCAAGGTAAGATAATGAATTATGTTCCAGAATGCAGCTGATGTACCCGTAATTTCATTTGAGTTTTAAAGATTTGTGGATTAATTGTAGAATCACACCGGAGGAATCACAGTGTTGTAAACCTTTTCATTCCATGATATTATCAAAGCGACTATATCACCATATATCAAAGTTGACTGGACTAAATTTCCACCATAACAACTTTACCTTTTGACAAAATATTGATTTAATGGCAAAAGGTTTAATCCAACCAACTTGGGCTTACCATTAATCACAAATAGTGACATGTAGAACCCACACAATGGCACAGAAGCCTGATTACAATAAATGAATTCCAACGTACCCTTACAACACGGTTTTCGATTTCTGACATTGTCCCTTACGAATTTAAGCTCACGCATGAGAATTTTCAATTAGTTTAAATTGCCATTGACTTTTTCAACCCCATAACCATCGTAACAGCGTATGGGATATTACGATGACACTATATCCCAACTTGGCCAATGTTGTATTGCAAGAAACGTACCTCGTAGGGAGTGTTTAAAATAAATCTATTTTCCACATTATGGCAGCTCAGTCAACAAATGCGGTCCTTCAAATCTGTTACGGTGTAATTGGTATAACAAACCAAAACTCAAGTCTTCATTATTCGAGAGCTGCTATCGAGGTGAAAATAAATTACCCACACGAAACACAAATAATATTTTCATTCGGATGTTTCTTTCAACAACAAAAATAATAATGAATCATACAAACGTAATTCTTGAATTTTACACAAAAAAATTCATATTTTCAGCCGCAAAGTTAAGAGTCTTCAGAGCAAATATAACGATATTACACGGATTTTATACGCACAAAATCGATAAAATCATTGTGCATGAAGTGCAACAGAAAATAGGCTATTCCCTCAAATGTTTACAAATGCCCGCACAAAGTTTGATATTTGTCGTTTTAAAAATGCTTGCAAATCCTCTTTTGTCCTTGGATGAAAAGTCATATTATATTCCCTAACATAGCTTTACTGTTTTGGAAGTATTCTAACCACCAACTCGACTGGAACTATGAGGAATCCTTTTTGGGCAGTGAGCCGAAATTTATAAGTCCGTTTGTTTAAAGTTCGTTTGTCATCTTCTTGTTACCACTTATTTAAACTAAGGGCAGTTTAGGACAAGTTTTCACCAAAAAACAGCACAAGTTCTCAGAAATGCTAGACTTGGAACTAATGCTGTCACGATGTCACTCTTCTTCAGGATGCATGCTTTCAAAATATCCTTTCTCATCCTTGTCTGAAAATTCTAATTCTAGTCCGGGACATCGTTTTACTCTGCTTAAAATGGAAGTTTTTCCAACCACTAACTCCACTGGAGGTGTGAGAAATTCTTTTTGGAGAGCCAGTCGAAAATTTGTTACGAGCCGATTTGTCATCTGCTTGTTACCACTCACGTTTAAGTAATACAAGTCGGGACAAGTTTTAGCCAAAGTGCAGCAGAAATTTTCAGAAATTCCGGGCATAAAACTAACAATCAAAGAAACGAGTTCTCCTTTCTGAATTACGTCATCTAGCCCTTTGTCCGTAATAGTGTCATTACAACAAACATTAAGTACTACCAATGGAAAATCTACTAGAACTGCTATTCCCTTATCAGTAACACAGCTACTGGGAATTGCCAACCTTTCTAATTTTGGGCATTCATTGACAAGAAGTACCATCAATTTATCGTTAACGGTTTTTGTAGAAGAGTGTATATTCAAGGTTTTCAGACTGTGCAGGTTTCTCAGTCCGTCCAGCCAATCCGCGCTCGATAATGTGTCGTAGTAAAGAAGAAGTGACAAAGTCTTCAAAGTTCGTCGGAAATGTTGAACCATTCTGAACAGTGCCACCACATATTCTTGGTGAATGTTGGAAATAGTGCAACAAAGCTCTTCCAGGGAGTCACAATTGTTCTTCAGATTTCGTATCGCCTCATCAGGAAGCACAGGGCATTGCGACAAGTGCAGCATTTTTAGGCTTCTGTTGACCACATCGAACCAGTCTTCGGTGAGAAAAACGTAGGCAAGTCTTAATGACTCCAATATGGCACATTTGCGAGCAATGCACAGAAGACCTTCACTGCAGTCGCTGCTTCTAGGATTGGCTGCCAACAAACCAAATTTTTTAAGTTTGGGACAATTCGTCGCAATTGCTTTAATGCTATCGTTATCTGCAGGAACTCCGTGTAAGGTAATGTTTTCGATATTCGGACAATGCTTGCTGATCAAGAAAAGACACTGTGATGTTATTCCCACATAGTCGATAAATTCAAAGCAAATCACAAGCCATTTCAAACACGAACCACATCGAGACATCACCGACTGAAAAATATGATCATTCAGATCACCACTGGAAATACCAAGACAAGATCTTCTTGATTCGGAATTAAAGGCAAGTCTCGTTGGACTATCCCATGGAAGCACTTTCCCTATTAAGCGCCATTTTCGGCACACTAACTCCACGTTTAATCTTTCCCTGACTTCCAAGTAGGAAAATATGAGTTTCATTAAGAAATTTGGAACGTCCTGTATCTTCATTGTAACTGGGAGTCGAGGGTTATCAGTTTCGTGAGATGTACTAGTCACGCTCTTCGTTATTTCATTACTATCTTTCAGTTTACATCCGGTATTTTCAGGGATAGAACCTCGTCCATCTCCACACGGTGAAGATACAGGGAAGTCGTCGATTGTAGTATTCATTTTTGCTTCTGTTTCACTCAATATAATTTTGGAATTTACGCAAACCTAAACGCAAGACAATGATATCTATCCTTTTGCACCATTTATCAAAGCTTCAACCATTTCACATAGGCCTAAATGAATTACTTTGAATCTATCGACTATGCCTCATTCTGTTGGTCGACTAATTAAATCTGAGCACGGCCACCAAGGCCATCAGATCCACGGTTGCTTCGCGGCAACAAATCCATCTGCCTCTCTTTCACCTCTGGTTAACATTGCTCAGCCTGTCAAAGACGCAACAATGAGTCTTAAGTCGGTGTACAATGTAAAAATCAGTTTCAATGTGAAAAGAAATGAAACTTTGACGCGTGTTTGTTAATTGCGTTTCTTCTTACCACAAGCAAAGCTGAACCATCAATCAACCATTGGATACTAAGGTAGCCCGTGGTATTTTCAAGGCCGTTTCAGAAATGGCAAGCAGAGAAATGTAGATAATTGAGCCTGGTGGATGCTGTAAGTATTAGCACCACGTCCGAACTTTGAACAACAAAGCACAGGAATGTGAAAAAGAAACAATTTTACTTCAGACATCATTTTAGGGTATTGTATTGTGAAATTCATAATTTAGTGTTAGTTTCCCAACAAATCAGGTTCTAATTATAGGTATACAGGTAGGTGTCAGAAAATTCATGTTCATAAATTATTTGTAGAGATCGGCCGAATCCGAACAATATATTCGGTCCGGTACCGGATCGTGGAGAACTTCTCAATCGAACCGAACACAGAGTAAAAATGTGAAGGTGAAGTCCGTTTTATTAATGGGAAGAAGGCTATTTATGTAATGCAAACGTGTTTAAGTTGCTTCTTCCACCCGTCCCGCTCTGCCACAGTGTTCGGTGTTTTTTTTATTTTTTTTAATTAGCTGATAAGTGATCAGGCTTCCAGCTGGATTCTTTCATTTGAACTAGAAATATTTTTAAGCGACTGTCGTCTTTTGTAGCAGTTAGACAGAGGGCAAAAAAGCGGAAAAACCAAACATTTCAGGTTTTACCAGGAGGAAATTAATAAAGCATGTGCAGCTTTCATTTCCTCCTGGTTTTACTCACCTCCACTTCCTGTTGGCAAGTTGACAGGACCCATCCTCGTTCCATCTTCGTAGTGAAAGCCGTGCGATTGTAATGTATAAGAAATTGTATATCCTTAATAAAAAAAATGGACTATGCGGTCAGTATCCGGACTCGGTACGTGTAAGTTACGGTATCCGCATTCGTACATCCATGTAAACACCCAATGTTATCTAACCTCCGTTTCTGGGCACGCATGTCATTACAATGGCCGTCCCTTTCTGAGAAAGCTACAACCTAGAGAATGAAGGGTTTCTGCGATAACCAGTTTTCAGAAAATACAAAGTAACGCCTGTTGTTAAGTCTGAAAGCCATTAATTCTCAGGTTTGTAACTTTCTCAGAGAGTAGTATTGATAATTCAAAATGCAAGATGTAGGCAAAGTGTCCCAACAAAACCAAAAGCCCCTGGACTTCGTAATACCTGTAACTGAAGCCATAAAAATTAAGTTTGTGTCGGGCAAATTTTGTGGCTTAGTGGGGTGACGTACTCGAGGTCTGGGTAACAATCGCGGATCATTTGGGGTTCCATTTGCAGGTTCTTAACAACTGAAGGAGTAAAAAATCGTAGAGTAATTTTTGTCACACATTAGTCCCTAATCTTGGATCAGGGTTAACTTCGCGCCTTAAATGTGGTGTTATGAAGGATATTTAAATTGATTTCAGATAGAAATGCATGGATTAATTGTAAGTCACAACTGAGGAACCTGAATTTCGGTATAACTTACAATTGCTCGAGCTGCGTCGCATTAAATTTGATCTAACTTGACTTTTAAGATTCTACATGGTCTTTGCGACGTGAGCACTCCTTTCTTCGATTTGGCTCCTAACCTGTTTGGTAATCGTGACCACAAATGGAAGCTTGCTAGACAGGCCTGTATTCATAA
Organism: Lithobius niger; assembly: GCA_023313725.1. Classification (NCBI taxonomy): domain Eukaryota; kingdom Metazoa; phylum Arthropoda; class Chilopoda; order Lithobiomorpha; family Lithobiidae; genus Lithobius; species Lithobius niger. Next base: position 16,561 of record JAHWFP010094813.1, on the reverse strand, counting down.
TACTCATTTAAATTTCTTCTCGGTTCGTGTGGTCCACATTTGGAATGCCCTGAGTGAAGGTACCGTTAACCAGTCAACAGTGCAGGGGTTTCGCCACTCGCTTGCAACAGAAAATCTTCTGCCCTATTTAAATCATCCGTTTTAGGATGCGGTATTAGAGATTCACAGTCCTTCCGTAGTCCTACCACCGTAACGTGGTGAAACTGTATTATTTTTACTATTATTATTAATTCGTAAATTAATTTTGTGGTCACACTGGAAGTCATTGGATTTCCAATCAAGGTACGGTCATGAATTGTATGGCATCCAGCAGGAGGATCCATGATATTACTTGAGTTTAAAGAATTGTGGATTAATTGTACAGAGGAATCATACAGTTGTAAACCTTTTCATTCCAGGATAATAATCAAAGCGACTACATCACAGTATATCAAAGTCGACTGGTCTAAGAATCGAGTTTCCACCATAACAACTTTATCTTTTGACATAATGCGGATTGAATGGCAAAATGTTCATTTTTAGCTCAATAAAATTTTACAGGTTTTTTTCAACTCGGGCTTACCGTTTATAACAAATGGTGAAATGTAAAATCAGGTTATCCCACACAATTGCAAAGAAGACTTACTACAATAAATCAATTCCAACGTACTATTACAATGTGGTTTTGGATTTTCCATTATCGACATGATCTTTACGAATTTAGGCTGAAATTTAATAATTTTCCATATATTTAAATTGTTGTTGACTTTTTAAACCCTATAGCTAACGTCCAAAAGGCATATGATAGATTAAAATGATTCTATAGCCCAACTTGGCCAATGGTGATTTTCAAAATACATACCTCGTAGGGAGTTTATAAAATAATTCTCTTTTCCCTATAACGACAGCACAATCAACAAATGCGTTGACGCTAGATCGAGTTTAGGATGGGGGTGAATTTTTATTGGCTATTAGGTTAAATTACGATCAAATACGGTTTTTGATGCGCAGTAAAATTCATTCTCCGCCTTGATCCTGGTAACCTATTACAGTGCAGTTGGTGTTAATCAACCAGAACTCAAGTCTTCATTATTTGAGAGCTGGAATAATAGTGTGATGCTGTCGAGGTGAAAATAAATTACCCTCATGGAACACAAATTAAATATTTTCATTCGAATATTTACATTAAAAAAATTAATAAATAGTACAAACATATTTCTTGAATTTTACAAAAAAACATTTCATATTTTCAGCTGCAAAGTTCGGAGCCTTAGGAGCTCACATAACGATATTACGTAAACAGTTTATTTATCATGCACATAAAATCGATAAAATTATTGTGTATGCACGACAGAGGCTGTTCCATCAAATATTAACGAATGCCTGCACACAGAGTTAGATATTGTTGTTTTAAACATGGTTGTAAATCCTCTCTAGTCCTTGGATGAAGAGTTTTTAACTCTATAGTCCTAAGACAGTTTTCTCTGCGTTAGAAGTATTTTAACCACTAAGATGACTGGAGGTGTGAGGAATCGTCTTTGGAAAGCGAATCGAAATTATAAGTCCGTTTGTCATCTTCTTGTTACCAATCATTTAAACTAAGGCAGTTTAGCACAAGTTTTCACCAAAGAACAGCAGAATTTCTCAGAAGTTCTAACCGTGAAACTAATGCTGTCACAATGTCAGTTTCCTTCCGGATGCATGCTAGCAAAATATCCATGCTCATCCTTGGCTGAAAAGTCTAATTCTAATCCAGGACATCTTCTTACTCTGCTTAAAATGGAAGTATTGCTAACCACTAACTCCACTGGAGGTGTGAGAAATTCTTTTGGGAGAGCCAGTCGGAAATTTGTTACGAGTCGATTTGTCATCTGCCTGTTACCACTCACGTTTAAGTAATACAAGTCAGGACACGTTTTCGCCAAAGTACAACATAAATTTTCAGAAATTCCTGTTATAAAACTAACAACCAAATAAGCGAGTTCTCCTTTCTGAATTAAGTCTGCTAGTCCCCTTGTGGTTATAGTATAATTACAACAAACATTAAGTGATACCAACGGTACATCTACTAGAACCGCTACTCCCTTATCAGTAACATGGCAATTGGGAATCGCCAAGCTATCTAATTTAGGACATTCATTGACAAGGAGTACCATCAACTTGTCGTCAACGGCTGTTGTAGAGGAGTGTATAATCAAAGTTTTCTGGCTGTGCAGGTTTCTCAGTCCGTCCATCCAATCCGTGCTCGATAACTTATCGTAGTAAAGAAGAAATGACAAAGTCTTCAAAGTGAGTCTGAAATGTTGAACAATTCTGAACTGTGCCACCACATATTCTTGGTGAACGTAGGAAATAGACAAACAAAGCTCTTCCAGGGAGTCACAATAATTGTTCTTCAGATTTCATATCGCTTCAACGGGAAACACAGGGCATTGCGACAAGTGCAGGATTTTTAGGTTTCTGTTGACCACATCGAACCAGTCTTCGGCGATAAAAACGTAGTCAAGGTTTAATAACTCCAACATGGTACATTCGCGAACAATGCACACAACACCTTCACTGCAGTCGCTGTTTCTTAAACCGGCTGCCAGCAAACCATTTTTTTTTAGTTTGGGATAATTCGTCGCAACTGCTTTAATGCTATCGTTATCTGCATGAACTCCATGTAGGTTGAGGCTTTCGATATTCGGACAATGCTCGCTGATCAACAAAAGACACCGTGATGTTATTCCCACATAGTCGATAAATTCAAAGCAAATGCATGACAAGCGATTTAAAACACGAGACATCACCGACTGGAAAATATGGTTATTCAGATCACAACTGGAAATGCCAAGAGATGATCTTCTAGATATTGAATTAAAGGCAAGTCTCGTTGGACCATTCCATGGAAACACTTTCCCTAATTAATTAATTTGAAATGCATCTTGTGTAAAAATTACATTATTACGTTGCAGAAAACGTTTAAAAACAACACAAGCCAATACCACAAAAAAAAGCTACATTTCGTGGCCAATGGTTCCCCCCCCCCCCCCCCCACTTACAGGTGGCCTATGTTTTAAAAAAGTTTAATTTTAATTTGCATTGAATTCACGTAAAGACTGCATGACAAGTTGCAAGAATAAAGTTTCAAATTCAAGCTGATGTCTCAAAGAAATGCTAGTTTCTGTGGTCTTCTCCCCCCCCCCCTCATAAGGGGCACTAGTTTTTTTTTTAATGATTGCAGAAATTTGAAAGGAATTCATGTGAAAATTGTATCCCCAAGTTGCAGGAAAACGCTTTAAATTCACGCCAATTTATTATAAGCACACTACGGTTCCGAGGTTTGGACTACTTTAACCCCCCTCCACCCGCGGTGTGAGTGCTCTCGAGGCCCCTACAGTAGATATCCGGGGAGGCCAGAGCCCTCCCAATCCGACCCTGCTATTACAGCATAGGCGGTGTTCACCAATCTGAACTCAAGTTTCTAATTAAAAAAAATTAAAAAAATTAAAATTAAAAAAATTAAAATTAAATTAAAAAAATTAAAATTAAATTAAAATTAAATTAAAAATTAAATCAAATTAAAAATTAAATTAATTAAATTAAATTAAATTTAAAAAAAAATTAAAATTATTTTTTTTATTAATATAGTTGTATTTACATAGATACACGTATACATAAATGTGGAATGTGCATTTAGTGATTATTTTTTTTTTTTTTTGGTTTTGTTTTGTACTTAAACTGTTACATAGTGTTTATTTTTGTTTCTGATTCCTACTATGGATTTATGTTCAAAATAGTACTTGTCAACAAATAATGTGTTCTATATTTACCTCCATATTATCATCATGAGCCATATATTGTACCTGTCTTATACGGCACACACAAGTTCACCATGAACTTCGAGCCGTCGTAATAAACTTCTTACTAAGTCTTTATACAGGGTGTCCCAAAAGTCAGGGGTTACCCGGGTATTATACCAGGTGTTCATGTTGATATACCGGGTATTTTTATCTTTGTTCATCATAAGAAATGATAATGGTACATACACCAATAGCATGAAGGAAGATATAAAATACCCGGTATATCAGCATGAAAACCCGGTATATCACCTGGATATATCACCTGGGTGATCCCTGACCTTTGGACACCCTGTATATGAGAGCTTAGTAATAGTCTGCTGCGATCCAGGTGAAAATAATTACCCTCACGAAACACACAATTTTTCATTCGGATGTTTCTTTAAAAGAAAAATAATAAACCATACATAGTTCTTGAATTTTACAAAAATAAATTTCACATTTCCAGCTACAAAGTTAAAAGCCTTCGGAGCTCACATGACGTTATTACACATTCAGTATTTATTTATCGAGTGAACAAAATCCATAAAATTATTGTGCATGCCGTGCATCAGAAGGTGGGCTGATCCCTCAAAAGTTTATGAATCCCCCGCACAGAGTTAGATCTTTGTTATTTTAAAAATGCTTGCAAATTCTCTCTCGTTCTTGGATGTAAAGTCTAATTCTATTCCAGAACACCGTTTTACTCTGCTTTAGAAGTATTCTAACCACAAACTCGACTGGGGGTGTGAGGAATCCTCTATGGAAAGCGAGTCGAGAATTATAAGTCCGTTTGTCCTCTTGTTATCACTCATTTTAAACTAAGGCAGTTTATGCGAAGTTTTCACCAAAGACAGCAGAAATTCTAGACGTGGAACTAATGCTGTCACGATGTTCATTTTCGTCCCTACGCATGCTTGCAAAAATATCCTCTCTAAAAACTAATTCTAATCCAGGACATCGTTTTACTCTGCTCAAAATGGAAGTTTTGCCAACCACCAACTCCACTGGTGGTGTGAGAAATCCTTTTTGGATAGCCAGTCGAAAATTTGTGTCGCTTTGTTATCTGCAGGTTACCACTCACGTTTAAGTGACACAGTTCAGGGCAAGTTTTGGCTAAAGTACAGCAGATATTTTCAGATATTCTGGGCATGAAACAAACAACTAAAGAAACGAGTTTTCCTTTTTGAATTATGGCTTCTAGCCCCTTGTCGGTAATAGTATGATTACAACCAACATTAAGTAATACTAACGGTAGATCTGCTAGAACTGCAACTCCCTTATCAATCACGCTGCAACTGGAAATCTCCAACATTTCTAATTCAGGGCATTCCTTCACAATACGATTCATCAACTTGTCATCAATCGTGGTTGTAGAGGAGTGGAATATTCAAGGTTTTCAGACTGTGCAGGTTTCTCAGTCCAGCCATCCAAATCGTGCTCGATAATTTGTCCTTGAAATAACGAAGTGACAAAATCTTCAAAATGTGTCTGAAGTGTTGAACCATTCCGAACAGTGCCACCACATATTCTTGGTGAACGTTGGAAATAGTCACACAAAGCTCTTCCAGACAGTCACAATTGTTCATCAGATTTCGTATCGCATTAGCAGGGAACATACGACATTGCGTCAAGTGCAGCACCTTTAGATGTCTGTTGACCACATCGAACCAGTCTTCGGTAGGAAAAACGTAGGCGATTTTTAATGACTCCAACATGGTACATTTGCGAGCAATGCACAGGACATCTTCGCTACAGTCACTGTTTCTTGAATAGGCTGGCAGCAAACTAAAGTATTTAAGTTTGGGACAATTCATTGCAACTGCTTTAACGTTAACGGCTTTAACGTTAATTGCAGGCTAAGGCGTTCGATATTCGGACAATGCTCGCTGATCAACAAAAGACAACGCGATGTTATTCCCACATAGTCGATAAATTCGAAGAAAATTGGAAGCAATTTCAAACACGAGCCACATCGAGACATCACCGACTAAAAAATATGGTCATTCATATCACCACTGGAAATACCAAGAGGTGATCTTCTAGATTCAGAATTAAATGCAAGTATCGTTGGGCTATCCCATGGAAGCACTTTTCCTATTAAACGCCATTTTCGGCACACTAACTCCACATTTAATCATTCCCCAACATCCAGGTATGAAAATATGAGTTTCATTAAGAAATTTGGAACATCCTGTATCGTTATTTTCACTGGGAGTGGACGGTTATCAGTTTCGTGAGATGTACAAGTCGTGCTGTTCGTTTTTTCATAACCTTCTTCCTGTTTACAGCCGGTATTTTCAGGGACATGCGAACCTCGGCCATCTCCATACAGTGAAGAAACAGGGAAGTCGTCGACTGTAGCACTCATCTTTACTTCTGTTTCACTCTTTATAATTTTGGATTTTTTGCAAACATAACTTATGAAGACAATGACATCTATTCTTATTCACCATTTGAGATATCAAAGCTTCACCTATTTCAGATAGGCCTAAAGTGATGACCTTATCTATCGACTATGTTTCATTCTGTTCGTTGACTGACATAAATTTGGGCACGTGAACCAAGGCCATCAGATACACGGTTCTTCGCAGCAACCAATCCGTCTGCATTTCAACTATGCTTAACATTGCTCTGCCTGTCCAAGACACAACAATGAGTCTTAAAGTCGGCGTACAATCTTACATTATAAGGCAAAGTCTCACAGCAAAAACGACAAGAACACCCCCCGCCCTCCGCTAACAATGAAAACGGGGTTATTCTTTGCCCAGAAGTTGAAAATGGTGCATTGTTGCCATGAAAATAAGTTGACATTAGCAAATTGTTGCCTCGGCTAACAATTTGCTCTGCGCGGACATCATGTACGAAGGACAGTTACATAGCGGCAAGTGTTAGATGACGTAATGCACGACGGACAGTTATTTTTCACACGGTTCGCAACACTGAAGTCAAAGCGATAAACTGTGAGTTGGGGGGGGGGGGCCCTCAACAGGAAATGTCGTGTGTAGGGCAACACGCCTACTGCCCTGCTATTGGCATTCTAATGATATAATAACTACAAAGTTACCTGGCCAATGTGTTTGTATTGCAAGATAAATAACTGTTACGGAATTTATAACGTAAATCTCTTTTACATAGGAAGACAGCTCGGTCAACAAATTCGTTGATGCTGATCGAGTTTAGGGTAGAGAAGAATGGTTATCGGCTACCAGGTTGAATTCGATCAAATCACTAAGTTCATTAAACTCTGGTTGACAGACAGAAGACCTCCTTCTACCTCCTGGCAACCCGTTATAGTGTTGTTTGTGTAGCCAACCTGAACTCAAGTGTCCACATTTGCGAGCTGGCGTAATAGATGGCTGCTATCGAGATGAAAATTAATTACCCTCACGAAACACGAAAAATATTTTCATTCGAAATACTTTGTAAACAAAATATACAAATCGTACATACACAACATTTCTTGAATTTTACAAAAAGACTTTCACATTTTCAGCTCCAAAGTTGAGAGCATTTGTGCCTCACAGACCGATACTACTTACACAATTTTAATTTATAGTAAGCTCATAATCGATAATCGATTATATTGTGCATGCAGAGCAGCAGAAAGTATGCCGATCCCCAAATGTTTACGATTGCTTCCACGAGGTTAGTTATTCGTTGTTGTAAACATGATTGCAAATCCTCTCTTGTCCTTGGCAGAAAGGTCTAATTCTAGTTCAGGACATCGTTTTACGCTGCTGAAAATGGAAGTATTGCTAACCACTAAATCCTCTGTGAGTTTTGAGAAATCCCCCTTTGGACAGCGAATAGAAAATTTGTTATAGTCAATTTGTCACCTTCTTGTTAACACTCATTTTAATCTTAGGCAGTTTAGGGCAAGTGTTCACCAAAGAATAGCAGAAGTATTCAGAAATTCTTGGCAAGAAACTAATGCTGTCACGACGTCAATTTCTTTTGGTGTAAGCATGCTTACAAATCTTCAGTTGTCCTTGGCTGAAAAGTCTAATTCTAGTTCAGGACATCGTTTTACTCTGCAGAAAATGGAAGTATTGCTAACCGCTGACCGCACTGGAGTTGTGAGGAATCGCCTTTGGACAGCGAGACAAAATTTGTTATAGTTAGTTTGTCACCTTCTTGTTAACACTCATTTTAATTTTGGGCAAGTGTTCACCAAAGAACAGCACAAGCCTTCTGAAATTCTTGGCATGAAACTGATGCTGTCACGACGTCAGTTTCTTCTAGTGTAAGCATGCTTGCAAATCCTCTCTAGTCCTTGGCAGAAAGGTCTAATTCTATCCAGGCCATCGTTTTACTCTACCGAAAATGGAAGTATTGCTAACCACTGACCGCACTGGAATTGTGAGGAATCCCCCCTTTGGACAGCGAAACGAAGTTTGTCACAGGAAGTTTGTCATCTTCTTGTTACCATAATTTTAACCTAAGGCAGTTAGGGCAAGTTTTCACCAAAGAAAAGCGGAAGTTGTCAGAAATTCTAGGCATGAAACTAACGCTGTTACGACGTCAGTTTTCTTTTGTAGGCATGCTTGCTTATCATCTCGTCCTTGGCGGAAAGGTCTAATTCTAATTAAGCATATTGATTTACGCTGCTTAAAATGGAAGTATTGTTAACCACTTACTGCACTGGAAGTGGAGGAATTCCCTTTGGACATTGAATCGAACATATGGCAGATCGTGTACTGTGTGCGCGACTTTTCTCCATGATTTAATCGTGATTCCGCCAAGTATTCTTTCGTAAGTATTCTTCGACTTTGAAGCGTCTAAATGCTTATTTTATTGCTTATTTTATTGCTTTGTACCAATTTGTAGGCCGAGATTTAGGCCTAAAATTAAAACTTGTGTTTATGTACGTTGCTGCGGGGTTTTGCAAGTCAGGATGCAGTTTGTTGGTGCAACAATCTGTCATAAGTGAGTTTGTTATCTTCTTGTTGCCACTTATTCTAAAGTCATGCCATTTAGGGCCCGTTGTCATAAAAGACCAACAGAAGTTTTCAGAAATTCTAGGCATGAAACCAATGCTGTCACGACATCAATTTTCTTTTGTCGTAAGCATGCTTGAAAATCCTCTCTCGTCCTTGGTGGAAAAGTCTAATTCTAATCCGGGACATCGTTTTACCCTGCTTAAAATGGAAGTATTGCTAACCACTAACTGCACTGGCGGTGTGAGGAATCCTTTTTGGACAGCCAGTCGAAAATTTGTTACGAGTCGATTTGTCATCTTCTTGTTACCACTCACATTTAAGTAGCGCAATTTTGGGCAAGTTTTCGCCAAAGTGCAGCAGAAGTTTTCAGAAATTCCAGGCATGAAACTGACTACTAAAGAAACGAGTTGTAGGTACACTTTTTTAATTATGGCTTCTAGTCCCTTGTCGGTAATAGTACCATTACAACAAACATTAAGCGATACCAGCGGAAGGCCTGCAAGAACCGCCACTCCGTTATCGGTGACACAGCAACTGGGAATCGACAACCTTTCTAAATTAGGGCATTCCTTCACAATATGTTCCATCAGCTTGTCATCGACGGTGTCCTTAGAGGTGTACATATTCAAGGACTTCAGACTGCGCAGGTTTCGCAATCCTTCCATCCAGTCCTGGCTCGATGACACATCATTGTCGTGAAGAACCGACAGGTGCTTCAAACTGAGTCTGAAATACTGAACCATTCTGAACTGTGCCACCACGTCTTCTTGCTGACTGTTGCAAGTGGTGAAACAAAGCTCCTCCAGTGAGTCACAGTTGTTCTTCAGATTTCGTACCACTTTACCAGAAAGCATAGGGCATTGCGTCAGGTGCAGTATCTTCAGGTTTCTGTTGACCACATCGAACCAGTCTTTGGTGAGAAAAACGAAGGCAATTTTCAAGGCCTCCAATGCGGTACATTCACGGATGATGCACAGAACACCTTCGCTGCAGTCTCTGTTTCTTGAATCGGCTGCCAGACACAAGTCTTTAAGTTTGGGACAATTCGTTGCAATGGCTTTAACGCTATCGCTGTCTGCAGGAACTCCCTGCAGGTTAATGGTTTCGATATTCGGACAATGCTTGCTGATCAACCAAAGACATTGTGACGTTAATGGCACATAGTCGATAGAATCAAAGGTAATTGCCAGCGACTTCAAACACGAACCACATCGAGACAGCAGCGACTGCAAAATATGATCATTCAGATCACAACTGCAAATACCCAGAGAAGATTCTCTAGCTTCCGAGTTAAATACGAGTTTCGTTGGACCATTCCATGGAAGTACTTTCCCTATTAAGCGCCATTTTCGGCACACTAACTCCACTTTTAATCTTTCCCTAATATCCAAGTAGGAAAATACGAGTTTCATTAAAAAATTTGGAACATCTAGTATCCTCATTTTCACTTGGATTCGAGGGTTACCAGTTTCCTGAGGTGTACTGGTCAGGCTCTTCGTTTTTTCATTACCCTCTTCCCGTTTTAAGTTGGGTTTACATCCAGTATTTTCAAGGAAATGCGAACCTGCTCCGTCTCCACAGGATGTGGAATCAGGGAAGTCGAGGATTTTGCTCATCTTTTCTTCTATTTCATTCATCATAATTTTGGACTTTACGCAAACCTAAGCATAGGAAGACAACGTCATGCACTCTTTTTCGCCACTTACGACATCAAATCTTGACCCATTCCCTATAGCCCTAAAGTGATATTTCATTCTGTTCTTTGAGAGCTTGAGCACCAAGGCCATCAGCTCCAAGGTTGCGTCGCGCTACCATTCGACTCAACTTTCAACTCTGCTTAACATTGCTTTTACTTTACTTTATTTCAGAGCTTACAGGCCATAAATCTTAGAGCCCACAAATCCATACGCTCTAACTTAAAAACTACTCCATCCAAGACACAATGAGTCTTAAAGTCAAAAGGGGTTCAAAGGGTTTTAGCGAGCGTTAAACTCGGTGTACAATGTAAAAATAAGGTTTTTTTTTAACTAATTAAAATTTTGACGCGTGTTTGTTTATGTAGACACATGCTAGTGTGTCGCCGCCAAGTAACAGTAGATCATCCCATTGTAGACATCCGATTTTTAAAAAAGTGATTGTTAATGATAAAAAGGCAGCTCACTATCAGCAGCTGACTGGTTCCCCCACCCTGGTTCTCTCTTCTTTTTTCGCTCCCTGAGCGTCCATCTCAAGTAGTCCCATGTACTCTGGTGTTATGGAATTTGTACATGGGTGTTTAGGAGGTTGGGAGTGATGTTTTGGCTTTTGGTTTAGGAGAGTAAGTTAGGTTAAGTTAGGTTAAGTCCTAGTTAAGTAAGTGAGCAGATGGTATGTAGACCTCCTTAGGCTCAATAAAAGAAGTGAAGTGCAGCTCACTAGCAGACATGTGTCTGTTAACTGTAAGCAATTGAAAGCATATTTTGGCATATTGAGGATAAATGTTTCAAATTGTGAAAATGTAAGGGGAAGGGTCAGTGATTAAAAAAAACTTAAATTTATAGGATGAGTTTCCACCAATCATAGAGAAAAATATGCGTCAATAACGTTGTTTTTTTGTTACTGTCTAGCTTATAAGATTTTTCCCATGTTAAATCCTATAGACTTTTTGCTCATGCTAGCGCAAAATTGAGACGTCCTACGTAGCTGAACTTTGGACGCGGATGCATGGTGATCTGAGCACGGCCCTTTTGTTGGTTTGGGGGTTGTAAGGGTCAGTTCAAATGTGTGGGAGAGTTTTGAAATTCGACCCCAGCGAATTTAAATTTAGTTTCTTTTCAAAGTTGCAACCAAATATTTCACGCAACAATGGCTTGAACAATCAACACTGGTCCTCAGATGATTGTAAAAGTCTGGATGAACAAAAAACTGCTTCCTGGCGGAGTGGACGAGGTTCCCACAATAGGGGGTAGTGTGGAGGTTGTATCTGATGGAGGTGACAATAGTGATATGTTCGTGGACATGGATGTGTTGTGGGTTACTAGTGACGTTGGCTCGAGCTGAGAGTGTTGTCTTTTGTCAGTGGTGTAGGCAGACCTGTAGTGTGGGTTGGTTCGTGCTCAGTGGAGGTTTGAGGTGGTGACCAGGATTAGGATTAAGTAGTTTTTAGATCTCTTAGATAGAGCGAATGACGAAAGGTCTTTAGGCTCTTGTAGTTAACAAAATAAAATAAAAAGCTGAACTGTAACGAAGGACAAAATAAGCAAACATTTACGTTACCGTGGATGGCGTAAGAATAAAGGGATGCACGTTAGATGATGGTTACGCAACAATACGAGCATCCATAAGCAAGCGTGGTTTTTGCTAAACAAAAAAATAAAATGCTTCGCGTTCTGCTGTTTTAGTAACGGGGGTTTCTGCATGACTAAATGTGAACGAAGAAAGCAAACAAACAAAATTCTCAATTTTCCTGATTTAACGGCTAAGATAATATGGTACGCTGACTTTTTGTATGTTCACAGTCCTAAGTTACATGTGTCTATGAACTGCAAGCAACTAAAAGCATAGCTTGTCATGTCGAGAATAAATCCTAATGCTGCCGAAATCTTGAAAAACTAAGGGGAAGGTACAAGGATAAACAAAACAACTAAAGGGCATGCGCTGATTAAGTAAGCAAATCGAACGAATTCAGCGATTGTTAGCCAGTGTCTGCAAAAATGGGATTGAAGAAACGTAAGCATGTGAAGAATGCTCGTACAATAAACTAAGCCATATCAATTTGGCTAATCGAACGGCTAATTGGTAATGGTAAATTAGAAAATTATCAATGTAAAAATTTATAGATATCAAATTCTTCCAGGAAAAAAGGTACAGATAAAGATAAGACGGTGTAACCTTTTGTAGGTTCACAGTCCTATGAAAGTTGCGATATCCACCCAAAACCAAAACTGGTAGAAAAACCCGCCAAGTTTCCAGATCGGCCTTTGAAGGTAGTGATATCATTCCACCAGGGAAAGGCCGCCAAGGTTAATCCTGTTAGTCAAGTTAATCGCACCGAATAATACTTTGGACGTTAAATGAAAACTTGAAGATTGCTACCGCTAGTAGCAATTTGTCTAGTTTTCATTTAACTTTCGAACTATTAGTATGTACAATTAACTTGGCTAATAGGATTAACCTTGGCGGCCGTTCCCTGGTGGAATGATATCACTACGTTCAAAGGCCGATCGTTTTTGGAAACTTGGCGGGTTTTTCTACCAGTTTTGGTTTTGGGTGGATCTACTTTCTTCTTACTCCAACCAAAGGTCAAGCAGTAATCAACCATTGGATACCAACGCAACCCGTGGTATATTTAAAGCCGTTCCAGAAACGACAAGCTAAAAAAATGCAGATTTCCAAACTTTGAACAACGAAATACGATGTTAAAAAGACACAATGGTTTTCTGTCCTTTGCGTTACCTATTTTTTGAAAGCAGTCCAGCAACTTGAACCGATGGACATCCTTACAAACTTATCACTCCCATAACGAGAGTTGATTACCATCGGAACTTATTGTTAAAGGTGATGCCCGCTCGGAATTCACTGTCTGAGTAGAAGTTTTGCACCATGCCTGAATGTGTTTAGGCGGATGTTAAACACTAGCCATTTGACCCGTTCGCTAAAATACCAGAATTTTGTGTTTAATCTTTTTAATTACCTCTTTGATATGATAACCCAATTTGAAGTTCTTATTTATTTGTAAATTGTGACCATCTACTTACGTAGATGTTAATACATTTTTAAAATTATTTTACATTTTTTATTCATTGCATTGTTATGTGATAATTGGCCATCCACCTTTCCGTTTCCTCTCGTCTGGCGATGCCATCGGGGACCTTTGTTCCCCCCTGGCAGGTCTAACCTTGGTGGTAAGGCAGCAGTGATGCAAGAACAGGACAATTTCCCTCAAAATCTGAAAACAAAGAAAACTGACAAATATCTAACCAACACAGTTACAAATAATTAAAGTACAAAGAAATGACTATAGTATTACTTTAGATCAGGATCATTATAAACCCATTGTTCGAGTTGTTGTCTTTTCTTTTACGTGTAACGCTTCGGCATGCGTTGTAATAGCCGTACACTAATATACCAATTAACGAGTTTACTTCAGATGCCATAGATAGTTACGAATATATTATGAAAATGAAACGAAGTGTGGTTTTATTTGGATTATGATTGCTTTTGAGAGAATAAGGCCTTAAGGAAATGCGTTGATTGGGTTTTGCTTGTTTCACTGTTTTTAAGGATTTTTTTAGGCAGCCTTATATTCTGCTTTATATTTTGGGCGTTTTTTTGCTTTAATCCCATGATGGTTTACGATAATAAAGCATTTACAACCAGAAATATGTCTACAGACTTGACTACCAATCTGGAAAAAAGAGGATGTAGTCGTTAAGGGTTGGTTGGGGTTTGTAGGAATTGTGATGTTTAAAGTGACACTGGTTTAAGATGCTATAAGATACTAACTCAAGTCAAAATGATGCCTGGTTCTTGCACCTTTCTCGAAGACGGTTTTTTCAACTTCCCGCGAAAATATTACGCTTCATAGACAAACGTTGATTTTTTTGTAGCCTGTGCGTTTCAAAGGGTCAAAGGGTTTTAGCGAGCGTTAACCGCACCCGGTCATCTGCCCGACGAAGCCCTAAGGCCCTGTTCGTTTCACGTACTGGTGTAACAAAATAATGCAAGACTGCACGAAACCCGCTGAGATACGCGAACTTATTCCTGCCTTGGAGAAAGGATTAATATCCTATTTTCCGCGCGCATGGCAAGAGTAAACGCGAAAACAACAGGAGTTTCGTGTGGGGAATCAATGCATAGAGTGCGTATTTTAGTACGCCGTGGTAACACCAGATGGCGCAGGTACCTACAATCGAAACTGAAACTGATAGGTGTGAGCCACACCAGAATCTGAATCCGAATCTGTTTATTAGGACCTCGGCCCAAGGCCATGCGCCCTACTACAGCGACTAAAACTTAAACTAACCTTAAGTAGTAAATAGCCATACCACATGAACATCCGGAAAAAACTGTACACAACAGCAGCCACACCAGCATCGCTCTGTTTGATTGTTAGCTATAGGCTAAGTTACGTACAACTGATTGACAATTTGTTGATTTTTTCTTTACTTTAGGCCGCTAAAAATTATTTAAGTGGTTCTCGGGAGTGCTACTAAAAAAAAAATTAATGCGACTAGACGGGATTTTTTTTTTACGTTTTATTCGTAATTTTTTCAGATGCGGGCGATGGCTTTATATATGTTTTTTAACCAAACAAAACGAAATCAGTAGCTTGTACTTTGTTGTCGAGTACAATATCTATGTTTAATGCCAGGATCAGAGTGCAAAACTTGCACATTCGATAAAAGTCATTCTTTAGATCCAAGTTTTTAGTTGTGACATGCCTCTGATCTGGACGATCCTTAGATTCGTTTCTAGGCGATCATGTGAATTGAGCAAAGAGCTCATGTGGTCATCGGCTCCGGGAAATGTTTGGTGAAAGTGCTGATGCGTAATCGGTATTGTACTTTATTAAGCATTGGCCCACAGCCATGCGCTTACACTAATCTATACAACTAATCTATACAACTTACATCTCGTCTCGTTGCTTGACAGAAAGCCACAATCGCCCTCCATCGCCTTTTACTCACTACAGAGTCCAACTGAACACTCAGAGCGCTCCCTATATTATTTTAGAGGCTTGATCACTAGCTGGAGCCCTATGGTGGTCCGAAAGGGTAAACGGTATGATGTTTTAGTGAGTCTTCCCCCCCCCCCCCCGGCCCTACCCCTTCTTCCATTTGCTCCTATTGCTGAGTACGTTTCAGATGCACAAAGAAAATAACAAGCAACAAATATTTCGATATTAATAAATTTAGATATTCCAATAAAGCTTGGAAGAGCTTCTTAGTGCCCCCACTTCAGCCGCAATTAAGATAAAATGACGCTATTATTACTGTTGTCGAGGAAGTACGCGTGCCCAAAATAACATCTAATATTAGCAATATCTCTTCTATGATAAACATTTTTCCTCTCTCTTCTGAACAGCCTGTTGTTGACTCTACCCTTCAGAACCTCAGGGCAGAACAACAAAACGGAGATATCTGTCCATAACGGCAAGTCATTACTCGGAGTAAAATCCCATGTAGTGAACAGAAACAACACTGCCGTGATTAAAGATAAGTCAGCAGCAACACACACAGAGCTCTACGTTCTCTGCTTGTTTATTAGGGCATTGGGAACCAAAGCCTTCCCTGGAGCTATGGACGAAATCACGGCGCAGCGTCGAACGCAGTGACCATGAAGGGTTAATGGGGCTCCTCTAGGGTGGTCACGTGATATTAAGGGAGGATGGCAGGCTTGCCCAGTGGACATCTTGGATTTCGGCTTGTGGTGATCGGAGTAAGCCGGTGAATTCACATAAAGGTGGATCCTAAAGCGTCGGTAAGAAACTAAGAAAAAACAAGGATTCTGCGTTTGCTCGTGAAAATAAGATGTGTAAAGATGCAAGCTCGCTGAGTGTTATACAATCTCGCGCTCAAAGACGCAGTACAGAAAGTACTTCTAATATCACGATTGCCCATTTGTCTGAATGTGTGTTGTACAAACACGAACTGAAAGGATATGCAGTAAAGAAGGTACTTCTAATATCACGATTACCAACTGGCCTGAATGCATATTGTACAAACACGATCTGAAAGGATAAAGTAAAGAAGGTACTTCTACTATCACGATTGCCAATTGGCCTGATTGCGTTTTGTACAACCACGATCTGAAAGGATACAGTAAAGACGGTACTTC
>JAHWFP010094812.1:0-11009 GCA_023313725.1 Lithobius niger | reverse complement strand
ACCGTCTCACTTCTTCCCGTCCTACGCGGACATCTAGCGGTAGTTGCTGCTACTAATACCTCTGACAATGCTTTGCCTTCGAAGCAGAACAATGGGAAAGCATTATTAGAGGTATTAGTAGCCGCAACTACCGCTAGACGTCCGCGTAGGACGGGAAGAAGTGAGACGGTATATCTAGTTAACTTTCTAATCTATAGCACGGGGCAGGAGCACTGTAGTGCAAGCATGTCAGCTTGTTAGGCAGAGAAGTCTTGAAACGCAAGCAGCCCGAATTATTGAATGAACCAACGTGCTAAGCACAATTGTGGCCGACGAATATTATAACACAGTACAACTTTCTTACGATTTTAGTCGGGGGAGGGGGGGCCCGCTGTTGTAATTAGTCCCAAGCCCCTAACTTTGATGTGGGGGCCCTGCTCGTGCGTGGGCAACATCCAGAGCTGAAGATCTTATTCTATGTTCGATTCAAACCGAATACGGTTCGTTACAATAAATGTGACCACGGAAGAAGCTTCAGCCTAAACGGACTCGCAGAATGCTTCACGGCACACAAAACCATATGTTATTAGCTCCACTCGTAACGACAACACATTTTAAAATTTGAATGTTGGAATTAAAAAAAAAATAAAACTTGATCAGCCAGTTCTGATCTTTTTAAAAATTATTTTAATGTGTCAGGACCGCCATCTAACGTCGTGATCAATTTGATTTAGTGACGCTAAATAGCTTCGATCCCCATGATGCTTTGCACTTCCTGTTACTTAACGACAGCGCCCACTAGTGGTAAATCATTGAAAGCAGGTACTAGTTTCATGGCTAGTAAACTATCCGGCCCGACCTACAACGATATTAGGGGGGTAGACAAAATGGTAGATATCACTCAGCCACAATTAGGCTATTTCTCTGTGCTTGGAAAATAAAACGACACGTTCATTCACCATTTGTACGGTCGGTGTCGCCCTCGGTTGACAGAAAGTGGCAACGAACAAATCAATCGCAAGTGGCTTTTTTGGCCGCCATATTGCCCACCCCAGTCACGTATGCTATTTTTCATCCAAGATTCGGACGGTACTGTAGTAGAGCCTACTAGTTTCATCCAAATGTTTAGCGCTGTCGGAGAAAGAGTGGCGCAATCCTAGACGCGCCACACGCTTCTCGGAACACAAAACCATGCGTTGTACTTGGCACCACTCGTATCGGTAAGCAGTTTTGAAATCAAATACTGGATTTAAGAAAATAAAACTTGATCAGCCAAGTCAGATATTTCTTAAAATTATTTTTACGTCCTAATGTGATTAATGATAAATTTTAAGTGGTTAATTTTGTATTCCTATTGTGATCAATTTGTTTTAGTGATGGTAAATGGTTTTGATCTCCTTGATGATTTGAGCTTCCTGTTACTTGGCGACAGTGCCCTCTGGCAGTAAATCGTTGTAAGCAGGTACTAGATTTCAAGGAAGTGGATGTGGAAAGATGGAGGAGGGAACTGAGTAAAAAGTATTCAGCGAAGCAATACCGGGAGGAGAAGAGTAGGATGGGACGGGAAGGTTGTTACAGGGGGGATTGGGGAAGTGTACTGTTATTTAGGGCAAGGGTAGGGGTTCGCGATATGAAAAGAGATGGTCTGGAAAGCTAGCGGGTGGATGGAGATGTCGCGTGTGGCATTTGTGAAGAGGGCAGTGAAACGATGGAACATATGATGTTGGATTTCCGGGCGCTTGAAGAGTTTAGGGGGAGAGAGAAGTTGGGGAGGAAGTAAAAATGGACAAGAGGTTGCTGATGGAGTCGTAGGGTGGAGATGGAGGGAGTGGACTTTATTTTGTGATTTGCATTTGATGGGCTAAGGGGCTCCGTCCTGCACCCTGTGCAAAAGTAACAGCCGATAATATCACCATCCAAATTTGTAGCGTTGTTAGAGAGTGGCATTATCTATATATTTTACCCTGGTGAAGGTTTTGAAGTAGCAAAGAACAGAAAACAGAAATATTCGTATCATACTGAATTCTTTTGGTTGGACTATGACTGAAAGAACTATGAATTATTTACGTGATGCCGTAATATTAAAATCGGCAAATTTTGTCATTTTTGAAATGCTTGTTCGTCTATTGAAAAGCACAAGTACGGTAACGTCACGACGTTTCTTAAGGTCAAGGTTCGACTAAGTGATACTTGCGCTATATTCAAAACGTACTTCTGCCATCGCAGTTTTAATTCACACCAGTCAGCCTAAGTTGCAATGGAAGAAGCATCGAGAGTGTCACAGAACTGATTTAGCAATGCAAAATAAATTGAAACATCAGTTCTGGCCATTGTTCTTCATGCAAAATCATTTTTTGAATTTTTGTAGTTAACCTTACGCTATTGGATACCTACTGTAGTGTCTTGTAATCAGGCACTACTGGGTGCCCCTTGCACCCAGCCGGTATTGTAACTTCGGTAATTAGTACGCACCACTCCCATGATGCATTGCCTCATAATCTGTAACATGTGGCCACCACAACTTCTATAGAAAGATTTGCAGCGCCACCTTCTGGGGCTGCCCATCACCAACTAACCTTTAGTTAGTTATTATGTTTGATACACGAACCCAGACTCTTCAATTGGCAACGAAGGAAATTAAGTTAAATGAAAAACGTACCCACTGTCCCAGCCATCTGTCATCCAGCAGTCAGGGACACAAGGATTAGTATTTGAATTAAGTTCTAGCTAGCTGAAATGTAAAGTATAACCATTAAAATTAAAGAAAAGGGAAATTACTTAACGTTGTATGCTGAAACCTAAGAAGAGCTGCTGTGGGTTTGAAAATTGGCTTGTCGGACATCGTGAGCTATAGTTCCTCACAGCAGCAGACCAGCGCATTTCCAGCACTACACAGCTACAAATCTGTCGCAAGGGTTAGTCGTGGGAATTGTTATTTTCAATCGAGGTTAGTGGTAACAGATCAGTTCTTCACAAAAAAAACTGTGTTCTTCGCGACAGGTACTGGAACAGGGGTGGTACTTTATGAGATTACGCCTACAAGAGAAAATTAGGAAACTGTATACATTTGTTTATTTTAATTGGGGCAGCCACATTAACATTAAGGGTAAAATGTTGAGACGCTTTATTTTGTGCTTAAATGCAGTAACATTGCAAAATTTAAAACGTTAAAAAGGGGTAAAATTCTGTGTAAAGGTGAAATATTAACTAAATTTTAAGTGCTTAAAACAATTTAAAATGTTTAAATACGAGCTTGACTAAAAAGCTAAGAGTTGAAAATTAATTAAACGCTATAAACTGCTTGAGTTTAAAAAAGGTTGTTCAGTTACGTAAAAGCAAACTTTTAAACAGAGTAAACCGCAATTAAAATTTAAGACCTACAAATGTTGACCTTGTAAAAACTTAGAAAATATTGGTCGTCTAGTGGTAGGAGTTATGTCAAGGTTGTCTTATCGTAAAATACTTGACCAACTAGTCGTTATACTTCTTGGCTTAGTCGACTGGTCAAAGTGATCTACAGTAAAACCTCTTTAATACGAACTGGAAGGGAATTGCTAAAAATGTTCGTTTTAGCCATAGTTTGTATTAAAGGGATGAGAGAAATTGGACTGCAGCTTTAAAATAATGTAGCCTACCAGTATATACCGGTATAGTCTCCTTATTTTGTTCTTGGCCTTCATGCTTGCGCAAATGGGCTAAACTCTTCATTACTTCCCAAGATGGAGTAGACTAATAATCAATGTTTTGCGTAGAACTAAATAAAATTCAAGGGGAAGGGGGGGGGGGGGGGGGAGAAACCGTTACAAACCGTAAATTCGTAAAAGTTGTTCGTTTTACTTGTATACAGAGTTCGTTTTAGCCGTAAATATTTAGTGTTGACTGAATAGCTAACCAACCAAAGTCTTGAAAAAAGTTCATATTAAGCGGGAATTCTTGTTATCCGAGTTCGTAATAACGAGGTTATACAACTTGTACTCTATGTATTTTTTAAGGCTTGCTATCCTGCCTTAATTGGAAGTAGTAACGCACATTTTAGACCCAGTCAAAACGACAGCATTCCCCGTTAATATTTAGATGTAGAAGGCAGGCATCGATGCTGCCGGGAATCGGTTTGGTTTATGTTAATATTCTAAGCATCCAGCCACCAAAACACCAGAAGCTATACCCCTTAAACAAGCCGATAGCTAGTCTATTGTTGAAGCTCTCTTGGAGATCTTCTCATGAGTAGATTTTCCAGGGACCATCCAGTTGGACCTTGGCAGTTGTTTTTTCGTACTGTGCCAAAGAGAACCGACATGGTCACACACAACATTATGCTAATTAGCGGCAAATTAATTTTGATAACACTACCAAGAAAAATATCAGTTAAGATAATTAAAAGATGATATTGAGTAAACTAAAATCGAAAGTTTACGTCCAAAAACACCTAATTCAATCAGTATTACACCTCCATTGTATGCAATTTGAAATTTTTTTTTTGCAACGGGGCTTTGAATGTGAGGCGATAATCCTTCAGTGGTCGTTTTAGACACGCTTTTGAAGAGGCGATATGTCGTCGTTCAGACCAAAAAGGGTTAACTAAAAACATTGACGATCGACAGTAACCATTTCTTCGACCACCATCTTTGATGTTGCTTCATGCTAGCCTTGTGTTACGTGAGCGCTTGCCCTAGTGGAGCATTTAATAAAAAACAACCTGCACCCCCCTCCCCCAAAATAAAAAAAAATAGGGCAAACCGTTTCTTAATCGAAAACGAAAAACGTTTAGTGATTAACAGTTTTTTTTTTACAACCTAGTTGAAATCATTAAAAATTGACATGGAGATGTAAAATGCTCCCTTCTATTTTTTAAAGTTAATGCAAAGATTCTGTCAAGGAACCCATCAACAGAGCCCCCCCCACGGGGGGGGGGGGGGGGGGGGGGGTCAGGTGGACCCACTGTACCCGGGCCCCGTCACTCAAGGGGCCCGCACGGCCTAAAATGTTTTTTTTTTTCGCAATTATGAGTTTTGATGAATATGAGTAATGTTTGAAAGATCGGCGACCGCCGTGTACAGTTATTCTTGCTGGATCTTCCTGCTTCTTCGTGATGAGTAATGTACTCGATTTGTGCGTATTATGACTTTTTTTTATACTCTCAACAAACAACAACTCCAATCCAACGGCAACGAGCACGGACATAGATTAGAAAGTTAACTAGATATACCGTCTTACTTCTTCCCGTCCTACGCGCACGTCTAGCGGTAGTTGCTGCTACTAATACCTCTGACAATGCTTTGCCTTCGAAGCAGAACGATGGGAAAGCATTATTAGAAGTATTAGTAGCCGCAACTACCGCTAGACGTCCGCGTAGGACGGGAAGAAGTGAGACGGTATATCTAGTTAACTTTCTAATCTATGGCACGGGGCAGGAGCACGGTAGTGCAAGCATGTCAGCTTGTTAGACAGAGAAGTCTTGAAACGCAAGCAGCCCGGATTATTGAATGAACCAACGTGCTGAGCACAATTGTGGCCGACAAATATTATAACACAGTGCAACTTTTTTACGATTTTAGTCGGGGGAGGGGGGGGGGCGCTGTTGTAGTTAGTCCCAGGCCCCTAACTTTGATGTGGGGGCCCTGCCCCTCAACACATCAATCTTGCTGCCGTGCAAGCAGAGACCTGGGAAGGTCATTTGGAGAATGTCCTCTCCATTCTTACTGCAGTCAAAGATGCAGGAGTGACACTGAATGCTTTGAGGAGCCTAGTGGCTTGGAACAGTGTTAAATACCTGGGCCACAACGTTAGAAGTAGTTTTAGGGAACGTGAAGACCTTACCGTTCAGGCTGTCCAAGCCTTAAAGACACCTATTATGCAAGATCCTTTTCAGGATTTGCAACAAAGGTATATAACCGACCCCTAACGGATGAACTTAAGACGACTGCTCCTGACCCCATTACATGAGATGAGGAAACACAAGCTTCGTTTGAGCCACTCAAATGTGTACTTACAAGGCCATGCAAAGTAAAAAAAAAATGGTTCTCAGGCCCTCCCGCATCGATTTTTTTGTAAGAAATAACAATAATTGATGCGGCATTAATTAGTGACTTTTCCAAAGTCATATTAGTCTCATCACTACTGTTGTATCAATATTACTTAATCCGCTGCATCAACTAAAAAGCCTCGCGTCAAATAATTTTTTGGGGGGTAGTCACGACTTGTTCGTCCAATAAAAATGAGTATGAAAAAGGTTTTTTTTTTTACCACAAAATGTGTTAACATTTTTTTTTGCAAGCCTCATCCCTCTTTGCCCAAGAACCGAATGTGTGTAAAAAAAAAAAAAAAAAGCCTCATCCCTCGTCAGTTTTCAACTTTTTTGTGCCCGAGAACCACTTTTTTAACTTTGCATGGCTTAATATCTCCAACCAAGTACTAAAGATCTTTTGACTTTGGATAAAATTTATAGTACTGTGTGACTGTTCGGACAGAGGTATGAAAGTTATTTCGTCTCAAAACATTGATACAAAACATTGATAGTGAAGAACATCCTTGCCTGTATCTGTCTCGTAGACTTACTCCAAGGGATCCCAACCTCACCGTCACTTTTGTGACTGAGATGCACACAAGAGAGGTAGTCTTCCCCCCACCTTTATTGTGACGTGAAACGATGGCAAGGACACATTTTTTTCCTCATTGTCGACTTTTTTGGTCTGCTGATACAATGTGTGCCGCGGAGGACTTTGAGTTTTACAATTTTATACGTTACACAACTTAAAGAGTGGAAACTTATCATCATATAATCTTTAACATAAGTTTCATAGTTTTACAACGTTAATGACTATAACGAGAAATCTTTACATTACATAATATTAGCACGCCAGCAAGTACAATAGTCACCAAACAGGAAACGGGAAAGCAAAAATAAACCCCTGCAAATTACTTTAACCAAACACGTAAGCCTACTGTACAGTAATTCTGTAATCACCACATAAATATGAAAAGCTACATTTTGTCAATCGTTTAGAAAGGAAACAATTGGTGAAGGCCTGCTATACCCTTCGTCGTGTTGAGCTCGCCTGTTATAGAATAGTTTCTTTCCCCATTCAGCTTGTAATAGCACATACGTGTAGGCTAACTCTCATTCACAAAATAATAAAAAAGTTCTCCACTGTTGAAGTATACGGGTAGCACTCCTGACGATTTTTTCTTTCAGGGGTGAAGAGCTCATAAACTCTCACGGAAATCAAAACATAATAAAAGATCAATAACTTTCAACACTTATTTGAATGTAGGATCAAAGGCATGATTGCTTTTATCATGGAAGGAAATAAGCTAGGGGTTGCAATACAATTAAAAGAAAAGAAGAACAATTATGCTGAGAAATGATGAGTAAACCATATTTATTTGCTAGGAACACCAGGCGAAGGCGAGAAATCAGGGCAGCAAAAGTTTAGGAAGAATGCTAGTGCATCCTTGTGGTAAATCCCTTTTCCTGTGTGCACAGCCTTCTGCGAGGCATGCATAAATAAAGAGTGGGATTTTGTGGTGTTGTAGCATCAATTTCATGCAATCCAATTTAAAAATGGGTGACTCCAATGCCACCCATTTTTAAATTGGATTGCTGCTGTGCATCTGGGCCTTTCTTGATTTTCAGCAGGAAGCCCGGTGCAGCATACACACAATCTCGGTAAAGGAACCGTTTTGGACAGTTCGAGGGTTGGTACCTCGATGATATTGGTCAAGACTGGCCAAATCTGGCTTAAGACATATAGGCTAGGGGGTATAAGCAATAATAACATCTGTCTCTTTTCATGAAAACTGGTGTCGAAAGCTATATATGATAATTTGGTAGACGACACTCTCCACTGTTGGTTAGGAACAGTTCCAGACATAGGGCCCAAATGTAGTTCTCCACGGCTATTTCAGTGCTTAGTTTTGTTGGTAGCCTGCCCGGGTAGAAATAAGGTTGCATCGGTTAAAAGGGTGGAGTCAGCAAAATTGCACCATTAGAAAAGTCCAGCATTTGTTATCAGCATTGCAACGAACTGGACACGTTGAATTATGGAGTGTCCAGAAAATGGCACTAGGTTCATGTACAATTCTAGGAACTTTGTATTACGGGTGGCAATTTATGGAGGTTATTAAGAATTTAAACAATAATTCGCGAACTAATGTAACTTGGCTGCTTGAAAACTGAACTCAAACTGATGAGCTCAAGTTTTGGAGATGGGGGAGTATATGAGGGTGAACCCATTCATAACCGCATCGCTCCTTTTCCTGGTGTACTGGGAGGGTCAATTTAGGCCTGGGAAATGGTTAACGTAGGCCCCTCTTTTATGGCATTTTGTAGAAATCAGTCATCATAAAAAAAAATTCAAATGGTTCCCGACAGGCCCTCAGAGCTTAGGCCCCAAGGAAATCACTCCTTTTCCTGAACAGTCAGTATGCCCCTGTCCACCCCTCCCAGAGGAAGCCCAGTTACTTTCTGTTGAACGAAAAAGAAGCAGGGCATCAGAGACAAGGAGTTCAGGTCAGGAATTCTCACTATAAACTGCTTTCCATCATGTCACTAAGCCTCCTTCCTTGCAAAACGAGAACATTGATTTAGTGTTTCAGTTGCAGCATGTCTGGTTTCACGCTAAGAGAGAGACAGCCTAAACCACCGAACAGAGCGAACAGAACGCACCACTGTTAGAGACAGTTTGGCTACAAACTTGACGTCGCGCGTGCGCAGTAACGTTGCGTCAGCCGTTCAGTACCTTCCGAAACTGTAATCACAGCGCAGCAAAATCAACAAGCTCAACAGAGCACTCGTTATGGCATACGTTTAATGTGACTGGAACGTGGTTAATTGATTGGACCAGGCTAGGCTACTGGATGTAACCAGGCGCGAGCAATGCCAAATTACAAACCATCTTGGGGAGGTGGTTGCGAGTGGTGGAGCTTTTGAGCATGCGCGAGGTACCGGAAACAGATTTATCACTGACGAGGGTTGACGTAAGCAAGGCCCGTCAACGTGGCTATAGTAGGGAATGAGCGGAACTGTCACCAACAGTGGTGCGTTTGGTTCGTTTTGTTCGGTGCTTTAGGAAGGTACTGAATGTCTACATGTCACGCGACCTCTACCACTGATGTTTAACAACGGCATGCAGCGATAAAGTACTCTTAGTTTTAAATGTCTTCCCACACTCGCCACATTCCAACGGTTTCTTTTCACTGTGCACAAGTGAGTGCCGTGTTAAATGACACTTCTCCGCAAAAGCCATGCCACACTCCCCACATTCAAACGGCCGCTTTCCACTGTGTACACTTGAGTGCTGCATTAAATTAGACTTCAACGCAAAAGCCTTTCCACACTCACCACACTCAAACGGTTTGTTTCCACTGTGTACAAGTGCGTGTCGCGTTAATAAAGACTTGCGATCAAAAACTTTTCCACACTCAGCACACTCAAAAGATTTCTTTGCAATATGTACACGTGAGTGTCGCATTAATAAAGACTCGAGCACAAAACTTTTTCCACACTCAACACATTCAAAAGGTTTCTTTGCGATATGTACACGTGCGTGCCGCGTTAAGAAATACTTGTGTACAAAGGCCTTCCCGCACTCACCACATTCAAACGGTTTCGTTCCACCGTGTAGAAGTGCGTGAAGTTTTAAATTACTCTTTTGAGAAAAGGCCCTTCCACACTCATCACATTTAAACGGTGTCTTCCCGTTGTGTACAAATCTGTGCCGCGTTAAATGACACTTCTCCGTAAAGGTCCTTCCACACTCCCCACATTTAAAAGGTTTCATTCTCCTGCCAACAAGCCTTTCAGTAATTTTAGAATTAACGCAAACGAGTTCTCTACTACACTCTTCGCTGTTGTCTACCAACTGTCCAGTCACATTCATTGTGTATTGACAAAGCTCAAAGTCTTACTGATGGCCATCTTGTAAAATTAATGCTATCAGGAATTTATCCAAGTTTGGGCTATGCTCGGAAACGAACTTGAGGAAATTGTTCAGGATAGTGACACCTGGACAAGGCCACCAGAGACAGTGAGTGGCTCTGAGTGGCGCGTGTAACCAGGTACTATCTCAGTTGACATTTCTCCTGGTACATGAACTCCCAAGTTAAACGTACATTCCACCTGCCTTACAAAAACATACGTGCATGCTACCATCGCACCGTTTCACGAAACTTGGCATAGTAATACAAGGTCAATTGAGATAGTAGCTGCATTCCTCGCTGCGAGGAACGCAGCTTCTATCTCAGTTGGTTGTGGGCGTAGTAGACGAAACAAGAAGCGTACCTTCCTAAACGACCAAACAGAGCGAAGCAAACGCACCACTGTTGGTGACAGTTTGGTTCATTCCCTGCTAATATCTGTGTCGATGCAGCTTGATTGACGTCAACATCGTCAGCGATGAATCTGTTTCGTCAGACTGTTAGCTCGCGCATGCTCAAACGTCCACCCCAGCAAACCACCTCCATGAGACGGTTCGCGATTTGGATTGCTCTCGCCTGGTCACTTATATTAGCTAATTCTGGTCAAATCTATTAGCCAGGTATGGTCGCGGTGAAGGTATGACGTATCGAATACTCTTCTGAGCTTGTTGAGCTGTATTGTTGTTTAGGAAGGTACTGAACGGCTGACGCAACATCACTGCGCACGCGCGACGTCAAGTTTGGAGCCAAACTGTCTCTATTAGCGGTGCGTTCTGTTCACTCTGTTCGGTGCTTTAGGAAGGTACTGACTGACAAATACAAAAATTATGTCGTCACAAAACGGAAAGAGTTTCGTATTTTAATATCACGCTTTATAATCTTTTAAGCCAGTATCTTATAATTTTTCTTCGGCGATCTATAGACATAAATAATTTTAATTTTTTCCGCATTAGTCTTTTAGATTATCTCATGGTAATTATTAGTAAACGATTAAAAATGAGTACATGCACACACATAGATGAACATTCCTTCACGGTTATTGTAAGCATGCAAAGGATCATATAATAAGAAGAATAAGTTAAGTGAATTTGCGGTTTTTCTCACAACTGAAAAAC
>JAHWFP010094811.1:0-24482 GCA_023313725.1 Lithobius niger | reverse complement strand
TTGAGGTGTCCTCACCACGAGCGTCTGATACGAGACCGCGTTTACACCTATTAACTTCTAGCAAATAACGAGCGAATAAACCGACGGACGTAAAAAAAACTCCTGGTTTTTATTTTAAACAAACATGAAGAAAATATCGCACTTCACATTTACATTTGGTAACTTTACACCTAGTTTAGGTTATAAAATACAAGGGGAATTTACATTAAATTCAGACTTGAACAACGCTATGTTCACAAAAACAATTTCAAAATTGAAACAGTGAGTTTGATTAGGCACAAGGGGATTTCGCAAAAGAGCCCTCTAAATTACGAACAGCCTCGGCTGTGTAGTAATAGTAGACCTGTTTTACAGTTATGTTTCAACGTGATTTAGCAAAGCATTAAACCTCCTACAGTTGCTGTTGATAAGTCAACTCCTTAAATTACAAAAGCCGCAGCTACCTATAAAGTCGATCCGAGGGTTTAATCAATGGAATCCCCACGAAGATCAAACCATCCTTTGTTTACATTAAACTACGTTTAAAGAAATGATGAAATAAAGCTGGTTTTTAGTAAGGGACCGTGAACCGTTAAATTACGGCCGCCAACGTCCGAAATGCCGTTTGGCTTGAGGCACCATAAGTTTACTTTCAAAGCTACGAGGTTAAGTTAAAATTAAACTATAAATTTTGACGTGTAATTCCAAAAGATAAAATTTCAATCTAAACTAAGTTACATACGAACCACTACCTTTGCCCGGCATGGCAACAATCGGACCGCGGCATCTCCACTCCCGACCGGCGTAGCGACCTCTAGCTTTGAGAATCCTGAGCTGTGCTAACGAAACTCTACTGTGTCTGGGTTTTTATGCCTTCTGCTTGGCAGGCAGGTAGAGGGTTAGCGCGGACCTGTAGGAGAGCGACGGAGGGGGTGAGTGGGGAAGAGGTGGACACTTGGAGGAGGAGAGACTGACCTAAACCGGCCGAGCTGGCACTACCGGAAGTCGGCCATGACAGCGCGGACGGGCACCGTAGCGAGGCTGCTCTCAATGCGTGGGGAGTTGACTCCGTGTATTTTACGGTTACGGTATTGGAGGAGCTGAGTCAACAAAGGATTTTTTTAAAGGCTTTGTGAACAATTAGAGGCCTGGCATGGAAGTGCAGTGAGTTTAAAACTCATAAACAACGTGAATTTAGGCCTATAAAAATAAACCACCATGTTATGCATCGCAACTATTGAAGGAGGGGGGGGGGGGAACGAAGTGTATTGCTCAGAATAAATATTCGACTTTGGGAAACGGATTGCTATATACAAGGCGTGATTTAATTGAAGGAAAGCTAGTTTGTTTTCGTTTTTAGAGGTTTGCTACGGTCGGAGTTTGGATGGAGATGCTAAAAAAAAATAGACATAAAAATTCATACACTGGGTCCGTTAAAATAAACAAACATAAAAGTCTGAGCTCCGGTAGGGTTCATGGCAAGAAGTTAAGTTTACCAAAATGCATTAAGTGCACACATCAAAAGATTAAATGTACCAGCTAGTTTTAAAGGGCTATATCGCAGTTTAGGTTAGTTTTAAACTGGTTTGAACGTCGGACATTTTTCATAAATAATCAAAGTCGTCACCTGTTACAAATAAAAAATATCGTGTGTTTTCAACATCTACAATATAACTAAGCTGGAAAAAGTGTTTTGGCTTTATGCCTGAAGGAATAATGTACAATATTTACATTTTTAATGTGAAATCGCCATAAAGACGATTGTTCTTCTGGTGTGGAAGAATACTGCCCTCAGGTCTTTTCTTTGGTGCTGTTAAGGTGTCCTCACCACGAGCGTCTGATACGAGACCGCTTTTACAAACCTAAACCTAGACAACATTATCAAGGACATCTAATACAAGGATTTAAAGAAAGCCTGTACTAAACTAGGCCTTACAGTCACAGAAAGCAGACAAGACAGTGTTGCAAAATGCTTTAGACGAACATCGTTACGAGTTACAAGAACTGTACAATGAATTAGCTCTGGCTATTGAAAGACGAGAAGCCTTTATACTGCAAAAGCAGGACCTGGCCAGTAAAGATAGAGAATTAGCCTTAAAATAAAAGGAATTAAGACTAAAAGCCTTAGAAATCGCTGACAGCGCACGAAGGCGTGATCTTGAACTAGCGGGAGCGGACCGTCGTCGCGCTCATGAATTAGCTATGCAAGACCAAGCAGCCTTAATTAAGGATCGTGAAGCAGTTCTTAAAACACAGGAAGCTGCTCTTAACGAAAGGACTAATGCCCAAGAATTAGAAAAACTTAAACTTCAGCTCGAATTAGCTCGCCTAAATCCAGTTAGTGTTAACGTTAACGCTCCAATAGGAGCCAACAACGCTCCCCCAAATCCAGTAGCGCCCGTAACTAAACACGGGAAAATTGCTGATGTTGTGCGTTTGGTTACAAGGTGGACTCCTAAAACGGAGATTAATAGTTTTTTTAAAATATTTGAAAGAACTATGACAACCCAAAATATTCCTAAAATCCAATGGAGTACAGGTTTATTACCCATCATGGGAGAGGTTTTAATCAAAGTTTGTGACCAGTTAACGGACGTCGAAATGCAAGATTACGATGTTGTCAAATTACTTGAATACCGATGGTACGGATGATTTACTACGGTTTTCATTCATTATCACGTACTTCGTTTTACGCAGTACCGAAAGTGTTCCAGTTACTCCAAACTAGCAAATTTTCGAATGCTTATACTGGCATTCTTCTTCAGGCTGGGGCAATGAAACGCACACGCATTAACTGTCCTACTTCCACACCGAACGCGATGATTAAATCCCCCCCCCCATCTCATCGATGTATCAACTTTCCAGGTTCCTGCTGTCAAGCTCTGTGTGTGCCGCTGTTGTAATAGGGAGAAACTTCTTCCACTTCGTCTCCTGTTTTCCACACAGTTCGGGGGTCACAAATTTATTAATCTGCTTAAATGCAGGGTCTTGGACGTCCATAAGTTGCACTGTTTTTTTCTGTCAGTGTTGGATAGCAATTGCCTCCAAGGCGCGGAGGTGTGCCTCTTTGAATGAGTTGGATTTAAGCATCACTCTTGTTCCTTCCCAGTCAATCTCGTGCTTCGTTCTCAGTCTATGGATGGCAATTGCGCTTCTTTTGTCTCTCTTAGAAGTGGCTTTCGCGTGCTCATCAACCCTTATGCTAACTTTTCTCTTCGTTTCACCGACATAACCAAGAGGGCAGTCACTACACCGTATCCAATAGACTGCCTTAGATGTAGTGGGCAGCTTTCCTTCATCGTGAATTCAACTCCAAGTGATGGAAAGTAAGTCCCAGTTTCACCAGGCGCCGGCGATGCTACAAGCACCTACTCCGTCATAGCATCCGCCGTTACAATGGTGGCAGCGGTGGGATGAACAGGTGCTGTTCCTACAAGAGTTTCCTCCCTGCCATGATACTATGCCATTTGTTTTGAACAATTCTTCAACAAGATGTCCGTGACTACGACACTATAGTCACAAGAAGTAGATGTCCGCATTGCCGCTCATATCAATGCAAAAACCGATGTCCGCACTGACGACAACAACAGTGCAAATCATCAGCTCCAACAACGAAGCCAGTTACGGACCAAAAAGTCGTGGACCGACCGCTGTGAGGAGGATTCAGCCGATTCCGGATTTGAAGCTCTGTTGCAGTATCCAGTGGACCTTGGCCCCAACAACCATCGTTCCAGTGCAGTAGACCTCAACTAGATACGATCTACAGTAGAAGTGTGCAGGCCTATTCATTCGACAGGTGGGAGTTTGGATTGGACTTGACGGACCACACAGTGATTGTGTACGGGGTAAGTGTGCTAAAGATATGCTTAAGGCCGCTAAGCCGAGTGTTATAGTTAAGAGCCTTTTAGGTATTTTAATTGTTTATACACCTGAGTGCTAGGGGTCTAAATTAAGTGTATTTCTTACTAAAACTTACGGGAGTTGGGAGAGAAGTGTTCGAAGTAACTCACTCTGCTCAATTTAAAGTAAATTAATTTGCGGCTGCATTTTAATGGTAAAGTTTCATTTATAAGAGTTTTATTTTGAAGCTTAAAGTTAAAAATGTCCAACATGGATGATTTTGAAGATGTCGTTAAAGACATACAGCATAAAGACCTTAAAAAGGCCTGTTTGAAATTAGGCCTTACGGTTCGTGAAACCCGACACGAATCAGTTACTATACTGAAAAATGCAGTTGAGGAAGAAACAATTTCCTTAGACGACCTCTCTACGAACTAGCCCCTGTAACGGCGGATGCTACGACGGAGTAGGTGCTTGTAACATCGCCGGCGCCTGGTGTAACTGGGTCTTACTATCTATCACTCTGCGTTGCTTTTAAGTACTTTTTTAGGTTAAAACAGCACAACTGCTACTGTCCCGGTGTAGGGAATGGAGCATTGAAGTCCTAATCTAAGACCTAACCAGTGATTAAATAGCGGGTATCGCTGCCACCAAGGTGGGAAAAGGCTAGCTAAGTTAAATTTGAAGAGAATTGTCTTAAATACTAACTTCTAGCAATCAACGAACTATTAAACCAACAGGCGTTTAAAACTACTGGTTTTATTTTTAAACAAGCATGTTAAAAAGATCGCACTTTACATTTTCCAATTTACAACTTAGTTTAGTTTATAAATATGACGTGAATTTACATTAAAATTCGTACACTTGAACAAAGTTTAATTCCAAACAATTACAATAGAAACAGTGATTTTAGGCAACGGGAATTTCGCAAAAGAGCCCTCTAAATTACGAACAGTCTCGACTGTGTAGTAATAGTAGCCCTGCACCTACAGTCATGTTTCGAGTGGTACTCCCACTAAATCAAACCGTACCCATCAGAATATCACGTTAGAAAAGGGATGTACACACCATGAAGTACTGCGCTTCTGCAAATCTAACTGACCCGACGGCCTTTGTTTACATTAAGTTACGTTAATGAAACTGTGAAAAAAGTTGGTTTTTAGGAAGGGACCGTGAACCCTTACGTTATGGCCGTTAACGTCCGAAATGTCGTTTGGCTTAACGTTTCAAAGCTAAAAGGTTAGGTTAAAATTAAACTATAAATTTTGAAATCAGAGTCCAAAAGATAAACTTTCAATTTAAACTAAGTCATATGAACCAACTACCTTTGCCCGGCATGGGAACAATCGGACTGCGCCATCTCTACTCCCGACCGGCGTAGCTACCTCTAGCTTTGAGATTCCTGAGCTGTGCTAACGAAATTCTCCTGGGGCTGGGTTTTATGCCTTCTGCTTGGCAGGCAGGTAGAGGGAAAGAGCGGTACTGTAGGAGAGAGACGGAGGGGTGGAGTGTGGTAGAGGGGAACTCTTGGAGGAGGAGAGACTGACCAAAACTGGCCGGGCTGTCACTACCGGAAGTGGGCATGACGGCGTGGACGGGCAGGGTAGCTGAGCGCTCTGAGGGGAGGGGAAATTGAATGCAGTGTTTTGGTAGGAAGGGAGTTGGTGATGCTGCATTGACAAAGGGAATTGCCGACTTGGGAGCGTTAGAGGCCCGGCTTGGAAGTGCAAGTGAGTTTTAAACTCATAACAACGTGAATTTAGGCCTATAAAAATACAACTACGATATTATGTATCGAAACTATTGAAGGAGGGGGGGGGGGAACGAAGTGTATTGCTCAGAATAAATCTTTGACTTTGGGAACCAGACTGATATTAACAAGGCATGTTTTTAATTGCAGGAAAGCTAGTTTGTTTAAGTTTTTGGAGGTAGGGTACGGTCGGAGTTTGGATGGAGACGCTAAAAACATATACATAAAAATAAACACTGGGTCCGTAAAAAATATACAAACATAAAAGTTTGAGCTCCGGTAGGGTTCATGGCAAGAAGTTAAGTTTACCAAAGTGCTTTTAGTGCAAAAATCAAAAGATGAAATAGACCAGCTTAGTTTTAAATATGCTTAACGTATAACGTTACATTTTAGTTGTTTGCAGAAGCAGACAAGTGATTTTAACGTCGGATATTTTTCATAATTAAAGTAAGTCGTCACCTGTTTTAAGAATAAAAAATATCGTGTGTTTTACATATATGTGAGGTTAAGTACCATCAAAGTAGAAGCCCCTCCTGAAACACAACTAAGCTAGTGTTTGTTTGGCTTTATGCCTGAAAGAATAAAATACAAAATGTCCAAATTTTGGCGATTTTGAAGTGGGATCGCCAGAAACAACGTTCTTCTTGAATTGAAGAGTTCTGCCCTCAGGTTTTGGGCTCAGCGGTGTTAAGGTGTCCCCACCACGAATGTCTAATACAAGACCACGTTTACACCCCGGCTATTGAAAAAAGAGAAGCTACTATCTTACAGAAAAAAGAATTAGCAACAAAAGAGCATGAGCTTTCCCTTAAAACAGAAGAATTAAGGTTAAAAGCCCTAGAACTAGCCAACACGGACAAATGCATGGCTCACGAATTAGCCCTGAGGGACCAAGAGGCCCAAATCAGGGATAGAGACGCTCAATTAAAAGAGCAAGAAGCACAAATTAGCGAACGCGCTAATGCTCGAGAATTATTAAAATTAGATAAGCAGATCGAACTAGCAAGGCTAACGTCTGCCAATCTTAACAGTAGTGGTACCATAACTCCTACTCCCAGTGTCCCTGTAAACAAACCTGGTAAAATAGCTGACGCTGTCAGACTTGTAAATAAGTGGACTTCTAAATCGGAAATCAATAGCTTTTTTAAGATTTTTGAAAAGACTATGAAAACCCAAAACTGAATGGGTCGTCAGACTCCAACCTCTCTTAGGAGAAATTTTGATTAAAGTGTGTGATCAAATGTCAGTTTTAGAAATGCACGATTATGAGCTAGTCAAAAATAAGTTACTAGAAAGGTTTGTTCAAACTAAAGAGTCGGTTCAAGACCAAATTTCGTTCTCTTGAACGTGAACCCGAACAGTTGTTCCACGAACACGCGTTTGAGTTAGAAACCCTATTTTCTAGATGGGTATCTTTAGCTGAAGTAAATAGCAGCTACAACCAGTTGGCTAATTTGATCCTACTTGAGCAATTCACCAAATCGTGTCCTATTGCACTGCGCAAATAGTTGCCGGACCAGATAACTGGAACAGAAAACTGGAACGTTAACTGAAGATGAGTTCACCACCAGAAATTAACAGATTTCTGCCGACATGGCCCTTAAAACAGGAAAGGCACAACCTAGTCCTTCATCGTCTGGACAAGCTTCTAAAGCTTCCTCCAATTTTAGAAGTGGCAACAAAGCCTCTTCTACTACAGCTAAACCGGCCGGTTCTGCAGCATCTTCTGCCGATTTGAGTAAAGAAGACTCGGCCAGCAGCAACAACTCCAATCATGAGTTCGACAGGCCTAGGAGGCCTAAGTTTGAAGGTGTTTGTTTCTTTTGTCACAAAATCGGTCACAGAAAAGCCGAGTGTCGTTTACGTATTGCCCAAGAGGCAAACCCAGCCAATAATGCTGATTGTCATTTTGTTAGTAACAATCCTCCCGAAATGGTATTATCCAAGCATATTCACGAATGGTCTGTGAATGGTACTAAGTAACTTGTTTTGAGAGACACCGGCTCGACACACGATGTCATAGCTAGGGATTTTGTAAAGCCCGAGCAGTTCAAGGATGAATACCCCCATTGTCACAATGCTCACACAGAGCAGACAACCGCCCACGCAATCGCAGTGATTGACGTTGAAACTCCGTATGGTAGAATCCAGTCCGAAGCTCTTGTTTCAGACCACATGGGACCCCATTTCCAGATGCTTTTGGGTGTGCCCTCACAAACAGTGTTAGAAGAAAAAGGTTTAAAGGCCCAGCCCCCTTACTCTAACACTATCACGCGTTCACAAACACGTATGGAGCAACAACTCCCGATATTAAAACCCAAATATCGTGAGATCGAATCTGAAAGTGAAAAAGACTCAAGACAGTGACTCTGATTCTAGTGTAGTTCCCCCTTCACAGGAAGGTTTTGTATCTCATAAGTTAGATAGCTTAGATGCAGCTATTTTAGGTCCTCAGTCAGATCAGTTCACTGAATGTTGACAAACCCGAATTTGCCAAGTTGCAGTTGGACTACCCAACTTTAAAACCATGTTGGCAAACTGCTGAGCTCCCGCTGGACCAGTAGGATGAAAAAAAACAGTTTTTCATCGAGAAAGGATTGCTTTTCCGTAAGCCCTTTCGGCCTTTAGGAAGACCGTTAATCAAGAGACAGCTAATGCTTCCAAAGACTGTAGAGACTTAGTCTTAAACACCGCACATGCTAATGCATGGGCTGGGCATCTAGGCCGATCCAAAACTAAGCATAGAGTGTTGACTAGCTTCTACTGGCCACATAGTTTTTACTTTGTTTCCACTTGTTTAACCTGCCAGAAAAATGGTAAATCTGGACAGAAGTTTGTTGCCCCCATGGTGCTAGTGCCCATGGATGATGAACCATTCAACCGATACATCATTGATATCGTTGGCGCCATAAAGCCTAATAGTAAGGCTGGTTATAAGTACATCTTATCGTTACTTGACCCTGCAACAAAGTTTCCAGAGGCTATGCCCCTTAAAGAGGCCAACTGTCAGAGCGTAGTAGATGCTCTCCTCCTTGTCTTTTCAAGGTTAGGCTTTCCATCCGAGCTCCAGAGCGATCTAGGTTCATGTTTCATATCAGAACTTGCAACTTTATTCTTGGAAAAATGCGGTGTAAAGTGCGATAACTCCAGTGTAAACCACCCGCAATCCAACAGTGTGGAGCGCTTCCACAGGACACTCAAGGCGGTGCTGAGAGCTGTCTGCTACGAGCATCCCCAGGACTGGGAGAGGTGCTTACCAGGAGCAATGTTTGCTCTAAGAACTGCTCCCCATGAGAGCACTGGCTTCACTCCAGATGAGATGGTCTACGGACACAACCTCAAAGGCCACTAGAGTTGGTGAAAAGCCATTGGATCGAACCGGACGTTCATCCATCTGTATTAGAATACATCTTGGACTTGCTCCAGAGATTTAAGTATTCTCGTGAACTCTCTCAGGAGAACATCATTAAAAGTCAAATGAAGAAAAAGTCTTATTACGATACCAAGGCAGTTGAACGCAAGTTCAAAGTTGGTGATAAGGTTCTGGTCCTTAAACCAGCAAGAACCAATAAGTTGGATATTTGTTGGGATGGACCCTGTGAAGTCTTGAAACGATTATCTGATACAAATTATCTTATAAAGAAATCGTTCGGTCTACAAAAAGAGACCATATATCATGCGAATCTTCTCAAGCCCTATCTGTCCAATAATGACGAACGTGAGCTTCCTCACACCGACCATGTATGAACAGGTCAACCTTGTGATGGCCACCTTACTGCTAAGGCCGCCATGAGTCTTTTCAAAAAGACAGGCAACTTAACTGAGTTGCAGACGAATGACCTCCTTGAGGTTTTTGAAAGAGTTGACGGCGTTTTCTCTACTTTACCAGGTCGCACTGACCTTGTCACTCACGATGTTGAGTTAGTTGATTCCAAAATCAAACCATGTAAGTATTATCGCCACGCGAAATTCGAAAGGGATTTGATAGTAACAGAAATCAGGCGTATGCTCGATTTGGGTTTAATCATTGAAACTGATTCCCCACATGGTTCACCCATGATCATTGTACAGAAGGAAGACGCCAGCCCACGTCCTGTAGCTGACTACAGAGAGCTAAACAACAATACGGTAACCAAAGATTACCCAATTCCCAACATTGAGGAATGTATTGAACGTGCAGCTAAATGATTTCTATTTTCGATATCAACCATGGATTCTGGCAAGTGCGCTTGACGCCAAAGGTTCAATGGCCGCCACCATCACAACTCCCACTGGGAAGTTTGCTCCCCTCATGATGAACATGGGGATGAAAAACGCTCCATTCTGCTTCCAGAAGCTCATGGATAATGTCACTCGTGGCATGGAAGAGTATGTCACACCCTTCCAAGATGACACTGCTGTAGGGGCCGAAACGTGGCCACAGCATCTCGAAAACATTTTCAATTTCCTCTCTGCTGTCAAGAAGGCCGGGTTGACTGTGAACGCAAACAAATCGCAGGTCGCTTGCAGCTACTTTCCTTGGTCATGAAGTTGGCAATGGATCTCGTACACCCTCTGAGGTGAAGGTCTTGGCCGTGCAAAAATTCGCACGACCCCAGACGAAGAAAGATGTCCGTTCCTTTCTCGGTTTTGTAGGATATTATCGAACATATATCCCTCACTATTCTGAGATCTGTGCATGTCTCACAGACTCCATGAAAAAAGATGCACCCGATCCCATCATTTGGGATGAGTCTAAGCAAGCTGCTTTTAACACGTTGAGAAACTCTTTAGTGACGTTTCCTGTCCTAAGAGCCCCCGACTCAAACTTATATTTTACAGTGCGACTGTTCCGACCGTGGTATGGGTTGTGTTTTGTCACAAGTGTTTGGAGAAGATGAACGTTTCACGTAAAGTGACA
Organism: Lithobius niger; assembly: GCA_023313725.1. Lineage (NCBI taxonomy): Eukaryota > Metazoa > Arthropoda > Chilopoda > Lithobiomorpha > Lithobiidae > Lithobius > Lithobius niger. The sequence continues at coordinate 14,013 of JAHWFP010094811.1, read as the reverse complement.
GCCCGTGAGCAAAACTATGGGACAACAGAGAATGAATGCGCGTGTTTGATCTGGTCCGTTGCCAAATTGCGTCCCTACATCTTTGGAACAAAATTTGTCATAGAATCCGATCACAACCCGTTGCACTGGTTCAAGCAAATGTCTGGTAAAAACCCCAGATTGCTTAGGTGGAGCCTTACCCTACAAGACTACGACTATACAGTTAAATTCAGTGTTATAATTCGGAGAATTAAAATATTTACCGCTCATTTTCACAAACAAGACAGTGTCTACTTCTTGCAAATTTTCAATGGGTGACTGCCATCTTCCTCAGGCATCACGACAAAAGTTTTCTTGTGTTCACTACATCACTACATCGTCGTCGTCTGCTTTTGAATCCATAACTGCCGCTCGTCGTCGTGGCCTCCCGTATTTTGTGGGTAGCGCTTTCACCAACCCGTCAAGCTTCCACTTCGCGCCCAGCTCTTGTTTCAAATCTCTTCCAACGATGTTTTCCACTCGGGAAAATGATGGACCTTGGATGTTCATTAAGGAAACACCTCCCATTTCATGTAATCTGATGGCAATCGACTCCAAGCATCTCAGATGTTGGTCTTTTTTAGAGTTCGATGTCACCAACGTTTCAGCTTTTTCCCACTCAATGTGCTGTCCTATTCTCATTCGAATTCCCTTCCTTGTCTCTCCGATGTGGACGGCATCACAGTCTCTGCATGGAATTTTGTATACGGCTTCTCTTGTATTCTTCACTCCTCCCATCTTTTCTTCCTCTATCTGTTTCTGCGTCTTTTTTACTCTTTTTTCTAAATTCACTCTCACTTCCTTCATTTTCACCTGTATTTGTTTCTTGATGTTATCACTGTTTTTTATGTACGTCGTGAAGCCACATTCATCCAGCACCCTCTTAATTGGCCCACTGACCCCTTCTAAGTGTGTGAGCACTACTCTCGGTCCTTGTACTTTTCTTCCTTCCTTCACATCTTCTCTTAGTGTCTTCTTCTCACTGCAGGCCACTTTCTTCCTCAGATCATTTAAGAGTCCTCCCGGGTATCCCAGTTTTACGAATTTTTCTTTCGTTTGTTCCATGTGCCAACTTTCGGTCACTTTGTCGCATGAATTCCTTGCCACTCGACGAAATTCGTTCTTCGCTATCGCTTTTAGTTGTGCCTTTGGGTGCCCTACAGTTGGGACTATACAGTTAGATACAAACCTGGAAAGTTTCACGTAAACGCTGATACTCTCAGCAGGTATTTCGTTTAAACATTAATTGTTAAAAACGATTCATTTTCAGTACAAATTGACTGGAAATTAATTTTTAACTTTAAATTTTTTTAAGTGGTATGTTGAAAGTGCAACCACACCAAAAGGAACTTTCAGCTATTTCGCGTTTTGGACTTCACACCTAAATTTTAAGTGCCTATGTTTTACTCTTTTTGTCACTATCACCATATCCCTTTGTGGGAGAATATTAACAAAGATTGAAACGACACTAATTAAATTTTCATTAGGAATATTCAATTGGGGTTGCAACTTGTTCCCGGTTGGCCCTTCTTTAAGTTTTAAACGAATGGGTTTCTTTATAAAAAACCGTCTGTCTCACCTCTGAGGACAAAAGGTTAACTCTGTCGTTAAAAGGTAGTTGCGTTTTTATCCATAAAACCTCCCAGCGTTGTATTTTATATTTTAAGTTAGGGGTTATACCTAAAAACCCTACAGTGTGAGAATTCCATGTAAAACAAGTTGTTTGGTAACCTTAAACCATTCCAGTGGTAGTCTGTTAACTTTAGCTGATAGTTGCGCATGCGCTTACAGTACCCTCTATTCCGATCCTTATCGCAAGCTAGGTCATGAGGAGTGCGCCCAGGGGTATTTTTTCGAGGTTTTCCTAGATAAAAAAAATAACTTTCTGTGAACGGCTGACTGGTTAGAGCATTAAATGTTGCGATTATCTCATTTGAACATTAACATCTACAAAACCCTGAAACTGTAACTTTATATAATCAAAAATAGTGTCATTTAACTATGTAATTTTTATTTTACAAAAATTTCTTGAGCCACAAAAACGTCAATCCCCCAAAAATATAAAACGGCAATTTTTATTTTTTGTAAACAGTGTATTTTTATTACTTGTGGTGATGTATTTCACAGAAGATGTATTTCTCAGAAGGTGTATTCCTTGGTGCATTAATTTATGCAATTTATTTACATGGCTTGGCAGTCTTATTCTTTGGCATGTCTTGTGTGCACTGACCCTTTCTGTTGTAGCACTTATTTGGAGTTCAACAGGAACCCAGAATAAAGTCCTCCGTGTGGGGGCGTGTAAACGTGGTCTTGTATTAGACACTCGTGGTGAGGCCACCTTAACACCACCGAGCAAAAACCTGAGGGCAGAAACCTACCGCACCAAAAAGACCTCGCTAAATAAATAGGCATCCCTCCATGGAAAACGCAGCAATTCGACCAACTCTTGCAGCTCTTAATAGAAGAACACATCCTCTAACTTTCCACAGAAACAGATCCGTAAATTTCATCTCCATTGATAAATGGCATCACTAAGAAAAATCGCTCAAACCGAGCTGTAGCGAACTTCATTTCCGGTCGCCGTTTTCCAAACATTGTATATTCTGTATTTTATTCTTTCAGGCATAAAGCCAAAAACACTAGCTTAGTTGTATTTTAGGAGGAGCATACATGTAAGGATACACACGATATTTTTTATTTGTAAAACGAGTGACAACTTACGTTATTTATGAAAAATGTCCGACTGTTAAAAAGCTTGTCTGCTTCTGCAAATAACTAAAATTAACTTAAATGCATCATAGCAGAATTAAAAACTAAGCTGGTATATTTAACCTGATATTTTCATGCTCAAAAGACCATTAGTAAACTTAATTTCTTGCCATGAACCCTACCGGAGCTCTTCGTTTATGTTTGTATATTATAACGGACCCAGTGTTTATTTTAAGTTTATTTTTAATAGCATCTACGACCAAACTCCGACAGTAGCTATCAAAGCAACGAAAACAAACTAGCTTTCCTTCAATTAAAATCATGTCTTGTAAACATCAGTTTGTTCCCAAAGTCAACGTTAAGTCAGAGGTAATACTTCGTCCCCCCCCCCTCCTTCAATAGTTGCGATACCTAATATCGTAGTTTTTAATTTATAGGCCTATTCACGTTGTGAGTTCAAAACTCAGTTCCTAAGGCCCCTCAGTTCACAAAAGTCGGCAAATGCCTTTGCTCTCCTTGTTGCCACTCAGAATGCAAAGCTACCCTGCCCGTCCGCGCTGCCATGCCTACTTCCGGTATTGACAGCCTGGCCGGTCTGAGTCAATTTCTCCTCCTCTCGAGATTTCTCTACTCCCAGCAACAGTCCCAGCATGGGGGATGGAGCGTCGGGTCCTAAGTTAAAGGGGCCTAACCTTAATACTGCTGGTATTTCACTGCCACCAGCGATGGAAATTTAACCGTTTATCAAGAGCTAAACTAAAAATGGTCTACATATTTATTTACACTTAAACAGTTAATCAACTAGCAAACGAACTGTAGTTTAAAACTCCTGGTTTTATTTTAACAACAGAGAATGAAAAGAACACTTTACATGAAGTTTGCTCGAAAGCTTTTGAAATAAACTTATTTAAAAGCACAAAGTTTGAATTAACATTTCGTAATTCGCAAGTTACAACAAAACGACACTTGTGTTTTGAATAAACAATCAATTAAGTTTTTCGACTAGAAAAAGCAATACTGAACGCTCGTTTGAGTCGTCCGCAAGATTGAACAGCCTCGGCTGGTTACAATCTATCAAACAGTATGTTTCAAACACGCATGAAAGATCAACCGTTTCACAGTTTTGTTTCTAAGTGATAAAACAGAGCCGTAAACCTCCCAGAGTTGCTGTTTAGAAGTCAACTCCTCAAATTATAAAAGCCGCGGCTACTTATAAAGTCCGTTTGGAGTGAATAACCAATGAATCCCACACAAAGATCAAACCGTCAGTTATTTGAATTAATGTTTAAAACAAAAAAGAAAGAAGTTAGTTTTTAGAAAGAGGACCACTCTGACGTTATGTGGTGAGAAACATAAGATGCCGCTACAGGCGTCACCACCATAATATTCCCTAGGTAGAGAGAGTTTAAGTTAAGTTTTAAACTCGAATAAAAGCTAGAATGTATAGGTTAGTGCACACAAAATATGCAATGAACACAAGACCGCCAAAATACACAAAAATTAATATGAAATAAAGCACACTGTTTACAGAAATGTTGACTTTGCCGTTTTGTATTTTTGGGGGACCAACGTTTTTGTAGCTCAGAGAACTTTCAGTAAAATTAAAAGTTACACATAGAAAATAATGTTTTTGTAGCCATTAACTAAATACTGTCCGCGCTGCTTGTTGCAGGAATATCGTACAAGTATTTAAAAATGGGGCAAAAAGACATTTATCTAGAAACACACTAGTTTTAAGGAATAAAGGTACAAAGTTTAAGTTTGTTGTTTCGTTATAACAAATAAATGAGGCCATCTACTGCTCTGGTAATATGTCCCGTACGGATTCTGCCTCTGCTCAAGTCTAGTCATTTTTTTTTTCTGGGATGACTGCGAAATTAACCCTCCGCCACATTTCAATAAACTTAACCGCTGCGATAGGGATCGGAAAATAGAATTCTATGGGCACGCATAAAATGACCGGCTCTATTTACTGTTAAACTACTCCCACTGGTATGGTTTGAGGTTACCAAACAACTTGTTTACATGGTGAATTTGACACTAAAGGGTTTAAAGGTATGACCCATAACTTAAACATAACAATACAACACTGGGAAGTTTTGTGGATAAAAACTAACAACCTTTTAACGACAGAGTTGACCTTTTGCCCTCAGAGGTAAGACAGACGGCTGTTTTTGGGAAGAAAGCCATTTCGTAGAAAACTTGAAGAAGAGCCAACCGGGGACATATTGCAACTCTCGTAGAATGTCCCTAATGAACATTTAATTAGTGTCGTTACAATCTTTGACAATATTCTCCCACAGAGGGAGACGTTGATATTGACAAAAAGAGTAAAACATAGGCACTTAAAATTTAGGTGTGAAGGCCAAAACGGGAATTAACTGGGAGTAACTTCAGGATGAGCTCCCAACAGACCAAAATGACAAAATTAAAAATGCAGATAAAATTTAATTTTCAGTCAATTTGTACTGAAAACAAAATGTTAAACATTTAAGAATTTGTTTTAAACAAAATACCGACTTAACGCGTCCGCGTTTAAGTGTAACTTGCCAGGCTTGTACCGGACAGTGTAGTCATAATCTTGAAGGGTGAGGCTCCACCTAAGCAATCTGGGATTCAAATCTGTAGATCCTTAGTATTTGGGGAGGCACCCTTGAAAATACGTTGTCTAAATGCAGATTTAGTGTTTAGATTAAGTTCATAATAATAAACACGGAAAGAAAGCTGGTTTTTAGAAAAGGACCGTGAACCCTGACGTTATGGCGATGGGGGCCTAGAATGCCGACTATGGCTCCACCTCCATAATTCCCTCAAAGCTAAGGTTAGGTTAAGTTTAAAACTAAAATTTCCAATGGGGTTTCCAAAATTAAATTTTCTAAACTAACACTAGTCGAATACGAACCAACTACCTTTACCCGGCATGGCAACATTCGGACAGGACATCTCCTATACCGACTGGCGTAGTCACCTCTGGCTTTGAGATCTGCTGAGCGTGTGCTAACGATTGCCTCCTGGGGCTGGGGTTATATACTCATTACCGGAGGTTCGCGCAGACGACCAGGAGAGCTTCGAGGTCTGGTTGGCTGAGGGCCTTGAGAACAATAGAAAAGTCGGCAGCGCAAAGGATTTTTCGTTTGGCGCCGTTTGAAGAAATAACTATGGACTGCGTGATAAAGAGAGGCCGGTAGAGTTAAACTCATTGTTTGGAACGTGAATAAGGCCTTTAGTTACTACGGATTGTTTTCTTATTTAACCACGATGTTAAGCATCGCGACTATTGAAGGAATGCTCATAATAAATTCGGTTATTAACATTGGGAAGCCAGGTTTACTTTGGGAAATTGAAAGCCAAGTCGGTTTTGCTAGGAACAACTACGGAAAATTAGAAAAGACGTGTACGGGAAAATTCGTAAATACAATGTTGCCTAAGCTCCGGTAGTTGGGATGGCAAAAGATTATGTTAAAAAATTATCAAAAAATAAAAGTTAAGGTTACCAGCAAATCCTAAAACGCATTTTAAATAGTTGTGTTAATATTTGTAGACGTAAAATTAGGGTTTCTGAATGTCGGACATTTCTCAAGTGCATCTTAGAACGTCACCTTAAATCTACTTACGAAATATCAAAACAAAGTATCTGTACAATTATTTTGGAGGTTAAGTACCTTCGTAGAGGAAGCTCCACCCCTACAAACACTAAACTAATGTTTTCGGCTTTATGCCTAAGTGAAATAAAAGCATATACAAATTTTTACAAGTGGCGAAAATGGCGTCTCGTGCGCTACGGTGATTTTACGGCATCGGTTTCGTGCGTTTCTCTAAATGCTGTAGAATGACTTCTAGATGGAATTTTCGGGTTCTGTTTGCGGGGGGAAACAGATAAAGTTCGTGGCTATTAAGAGCTGTTTAGATGAGACGGATTGGTCCATTTTCTTGGAAGATACAGGTGTTTGAAATTTGGGGTTTTTCACGGCTGGGGTGCCGAGAAAAAAAAAAGTGTTCGTTGCCGTAAACGAAGTTTCCCTCAGGTTGTTGATAGTTTGAGTTGAGGTATCCTCTCAAATCGGGTGAGGAACTCAGGCCTTCTTTACACCAATATAACATTAACTTATTAACTGGAACAGTCTTACAACGTCCATTTATTATTATCAGAATAACATTAGCTTTAGCTTAGCAGACGACACTCAGTGCACTTGGCCTCTGCCTCATGCACTTTTGATAAACAACCTCCCTGGTCTTTTTCATTCTCTCTCCCGACGATTTTGGACCTAAAAAGCCACCCGTCTCTGAGCCGACCACTCCAGGATTCCCAGCCGGAATTATTCTGAGTTAAGTAATTTTTACGATCGGACTTAGCCGAATTTTGAAGGAGCTTCCCTCCTTTAGAGCCTAAGTCCGCTTCAGAGTTGAGAAAGGGCGCATCTCTTATAAGAGCCCCCTTCCTCTTATTTTCCCTTGGTCCCATTATTTTAGGAGTGCTTAAATTTAATATTACGAAGTTTAACTGATTTAAAGGGAAGGATAACCCTAACCATAAATAACTGAATAAATAGCTTTTGGATCGTAGAACTTGTGTGGACTCCCTTACTTTGCTCATTTATTGCTTTATGTGCTGTTGTTAAATTATTAGCATTTGTGCCGACGGTACGATTATTATTATCGTACCACTGTGTCTCCGTAAGATCTTACAATAGAAGATATTACGAGAGATTTACAATGGTGTCAGAAGTGGGATTCGAACCCACGCCCACATTCGTGGACCAGAATTCACATTGCCTGCTCAGCAGGAAGTATTTACCTTGAGTCTGGCGCCTTAGACCGCTCGGTGCCATCATCAACCCAGTCATCGTGAGAGCAGTGCACTACCTGGACCCCTTCAAAACCGTCAAGAGTACACGTCAATCACTGTCGGCCTTACTTCATGCGATCAAGAAACCCGATTCAGCCTTTCTCCACGCTCGACGACTTGGATTTGGCAGAAATCCAGAATGGAGGACTGAACGAATCCGAACAGGAAATCCGCAATCTGATTTCCAAACTGCATCTCGATCCATCCGACCACGCTGCAGAAATCGATGCACCTTGCCTGCACCCCCAGCAAAAGCTAACCCCTCCTCATCATGCTAACCCTCAGCAAGACACCACTCCAACTAAAGGAGCAGAGAATCGAAAGCGTAAGCTCCGCGAACCCCACACATCTGCGACGTTACAAAAACGTTTAAAACTCAGAGCAAGAATTGGTTGAAAAGCGTAAGTTACGGCCAAACCACAGTTACCTGACCCGAGCCAGCATTAATACTCCAGAAATTAGGCGTAAGCGTAATTTCGACCAAGCATTAGTGCAGGATCACGAGTAGCTAACCCCCCCCCCTTCTCATACTGGAGAAACGCCATACAAATGTGAAGAGTGCATTCGAGCGTTCGAAATCACATTGAAATTCACCTAACGCAGATTTCGTTCTGTCATACTATTTAACCCATAACCGCCTGAAAGAACTTTCAGACGCTTTTTTTTAGAGTCCATATGGTACTTGGGTCGGTTCTCGGATTCGAACCGGCATTCTCTTGGTTTGGAGCCGACGACGCTGACCACTGGGCTGTGACTACCCGCTGGGACTTAGTTTTTCGCTGTTATACGTTGAAGGCGTACGGTCGTATCTAGACGGTTATGGGTTAATTACGTAGCACATCGCAATAAGCCAGCGAATTGAACCTAATTGGAAAGTTCGTGGCAATCCGTGCATACGATTAGCTAAACCAAATTCGCAACGTCAAAATTAGCACGACAGTCGCTACACATAGCGAGAGAACGTGTTAGGTGTGATGTTGCTAACGTTGGTAAAGCAAATATCCTTTCCCCATAACCAAATCATAACCGGAAATTGTAGAAAAATGAAAATAAAAAAATAAAATAAATAACGATTGCACTCGGAAATCCATCTGTCAATAATAAAGCCGTAGAAATTCCAGTTGTCAGGAACGTGTCAGTTCGGCACAAACCTACCTTGACAATGGAGAGAAAAGTACAAATGTGAAGCATGCGGTACAGCTCCGTAGAAATCACTTTTTCTTCGTAGTACGATTAATAAGTTGCGAACTTACCGTAAAATTACTTCAGGTATCAGCATGAATCATTTTTATGTATTTATTGGTAAAATATGTTATAAGTATAAGCTCCCCACGAAATTGCAATAAAAAGAAAACGTACAAATGTGAAGAGTGTGGGACGAGCAACGCACATCAGATCCTTAGTGACGATCGTGCAACATTTTGGTTGTGTAAATTGTTTTGGTTCCGTTCCGACGAATTATACGAATTGGAATTGCGCACACATGTTAAGAATTAATTAATAATTTAAGTAAAATTGCAAATGATGCACGATTTAAAGTTACGTTAGTAGGCTATCAATTGGCATAGAACAACGTACACGGATCCGTCAAGCAAATTTACGAACAGTTAGCATAAGATATTTACGTCTAAGAATTATAGAATTGGTTTAAGAATTAAGATCCACGTAAATAATTAGGAATTAGTACTAATGAGAACCCTAACAGTTCAGCTAATCAAAAAAAAAAAAAGAAAAAGAGCACGTTAGCCAATTCACGATGCGAAATTCCAAATTCGGACAATGGCGGACAAAGAACTTACCTACTCAGTCGCACTTACCAACGAAAATCGTACCTTAAAACGTAAAAATAATTCACTAAAACCATGTACGATTAACCTTGGCACCTTTAGGAAGCCATACATGCAAAAATTATGTACGGATGGCACCTAGAAATTACTATTACAGTACAAAAAAGACGGAGTCCCGTCACGTTGCACATTCTAACGCAAACATGTAAAAAAAAAAAAAAAAGGCCAATCGAGGTAACTTTGCAAAGGCCATCTAGGAGCTCCGGACATGGTAGCCTATAATTACCACAGTTACCCGTATCAGCCATGATCACCTGTATCGAGCATGGTCACCTAAAAATCATAATTGGTGAAGCAGAGAAGTTGCGATTTCGGATTTTCATCAGGCACGCCAAACGAAAATTCGGAACGCGACGTAGTCTAAATAGGAAAACAGGGAGACGAAACAAATGCGTACTTAACACAACCAATTTATTTGGGAAACAAAGAATTAAGTTCCTGTACAACTTTACCAACCCCCCCCCCCCCCCCCCCCCATCGCCGGACCCAAACACGCCTTGATCGTAGGCGACTGACGGGAAGGGTCAAGGGAGGAACCAGAGGCCAAACAACGGCGACGTCGGCCTCGGGTTCCTGCGGCAGCGCCTCCACCCCAAAAACATCAGGCTCCGCCTCCTCTTCGATGTGAGGCTCCGCCTCCTCTTCGATGTGAGGCCCCGCCTCCTCTTCGATGTGGGGCAACGCCTCCTCTTCGACGCGGGGCACCACCACCTCCCCTCGCCCGGCCGCTGCGGTAGGTCCGGGGTTCAGCCAGCCGGCATTGTCAATGAGCCGACTGACAACACCCCGAACCTCAAGCCAGTCCCGGCTGGCAACGATCTCCGGACCAGGCGGATCCAGAGAGGCAGGAGAATCCTGAAAAAATAAAATAAAATAACAAGTTGAATCAATTATGCCTAAACAGTAATCACGAAACTTAAAACAAATCTAGAAATTAAGGAATAATTTTCACATGAAAATTTCCCACCCCCCCATTTTTTTTCTCCTCTCTCTTTTTCTCCCCCCCACCAAATATTGCGTCACACGAAACATTTATTAAGAAATCAAGAATCATACCAACCTTTCGATTATTCCCCTATTGATACGAATTCTCCCCAATTACGAAGTAAGATAAAGAACGTTAAAGTAGCGATAGCCAACATCAGTAAATCAAAAGATTAAAACTACTGAGAAGTTCCAACCAGAAAAATTAATTTTGCTAGAAAGGCCTAAGCAACCAGACGTAATTGTTCTAAACCCCCCCTCCCAGGTAAATTAAAATCTATAGACAGCAGTCCGAAAATCCACCCTACGTCAACCTTTCCAATTTTATTTTGCCTTCCCAATTCTTCTCCCCCCCCCCAACTCTCAAGAAATACCAAAAAGTTAAGCAAATCAGTCTCTAGTAATCGGAAAAAAAAAGACATAAGGAAAAATGTAATTCGAACAATTAAGAATTAACTTTCAGGTCAACACGACCCACAACAATAGCAAGTTGTTATATCGTTAAGGTATGCACATTCCGCATCAAGTTAGTAAGGAACTGGAACCTAAAAAGCACTTTAAAGAAATTGATTTGCTTAATTTGCTCAATGATTACTAACACTCAACGTAGTATAACATAAACGTCAAAAGCAACTACGTTCGTTCAACAAAGAAACGAAATGTGGCCACCAACTTCGGCCGCCACAGAACTCTAAGACGCAACAATCGGAAAAATTTCTGTACGAATTACGTTAATTAAGTATCACATTCCCTTATGATTATTGCACAAATCACAGAAAAAAAAAAAACGTACTAGTAACTTAAGGGTTGAATGGATATCACAGTTGCTAACATTTTACAGGCCTAGAAAATGTTCTATGCCATTTTAGAACAAAGAAGGATTCCCGATCGCCAAGCCTAAAAGCGCCCAAAAACCGCAGATTTTCCCAAACAATCGTGAAAATTAATGTAAACTTAATAAAACATCCCATCAAACTTTCCAACTTACCACACATTCCGGACGGTGAGTCGGACACCCGGGGTCGATCCTCGGTTGGTTAGGAGAACTCTCCCGGCAATAGTGGCAACGACGATAGTGGAGGACGTCCATGGTTGTTGAAAAGTTCGATCCAACTGACCAAACTGCAGAAATCCAAGAAGCTGGAAAAATAAAATATCTCTCCCCCACACCCCCAAGGCACATTCCTCCCTCGCATTGCGTAACAGTAAGGGAACAGAGGCACTGTCCAGCCTCTCCTAAATACTTAGGTAATCAGAAAATTAATTTTGGACCGAAAAATTTAGGTCCACGAAACTGTGTATAAGACACCACAGAATCCGACAAACAATTGGTAACCTGTTCTCAAACCGCAGTCAACGTAACCGAAAAATTATCTGAGTAATGGACGATTTTAATTAAGTAAATCAATTACCAGCAATCCAATCGAACCGAGCGATAAAAAACTGCGTTGGGACAGTGGATTCCTAGCAGGTACCTTTTAACAACGAAATCGTTTGCCTTCTCGTCACGAGATGGCGCCACGAGCAAACGAAGCTAAGATTTCGCACAAAAGCGAAACGATAGTGAAACCAGGTTCACAACGCCATCAGCAGCGCTAGGAAACGTGAATAACTCACAAATAAACGAACAAAGTGCAGAAACGCACCCGATGCACCATGTAGCGGCGGACGCTACGACGGCTGAGGTGCTTGTAGCGCCCCCGACATTCTTGGTTGACGAGTATTTTTTAGCATCAGGTTTTGTGGTTTTGACGACTTTTTACGTTCAATAACACAGCATGGGCTACAGTCTCGGCTTGGGGGATGGAGCGTCGGTGTCCTATTCTAGGCCTAACCTGAATGCTACCGGTAATTACACTGCCACCAACGGTGGATTATTTAACTGTTTAAACGAAGTATAAAAGCTAAAAGGGCTACATAATAGTTTACACTTAAAAACAATTAATCTTACTAGGGAACGAATCTGAGGTTTAAAAACTCTTGGTTTTTATTTTAAAACATCAGAATGAAAAAATAAACACTTTTACATTTAAGTTCACTAGTTCAGCTTTGGCAAGTTTGCAAAAACAAATAATTCAAGAATTTACATTAGAAATTCACTTTGACACAAGAACAACGAAGTTGTTTCTTAAATACTTAATTTAGACAAGAAAAAACATTTTTATCTTGGGTTCCTATCCAGGAATACCCAGCAAGCTGAACCGCGTCCGCTAAGTTGCAACTATATTTGACAACTGTAGTTTTCAAGTCGTCCCACAGTTATTTTTCCTCGCGAGGATCAAACCGTCCCTTTGTTTACATTTGAAAAATGAACAAAGTAAGAAACTGGCTTTTTAGTAAGAGATGCCTACTCTAACATTATGGTGGTAAAGACCAGCAATGCCGATAAGGCTTACCAACCATAAAGACTCCAAGCTAGAGGTTAATTTAAGTTAGACTATAAATTTAGAATTGGGGGTCCTAAAGATAAACTTCTAAAGTTAAACTAGTTTACTTACAACCACTACCATTTTGCCCGGCATGGCAATCCCGGACGTGACATCTCCACACCCGACCGGCGTGACCCTTCTAGCTTGAGAGATCTGTGAGCTCTGCTAACGATTGAGTTCTGGGGCTGGGGTTTTATACACATAACCGGAAGTTGGCGCGGACGCCGAGGATAGCTACGGGGGTCTGATTGGCTGAGGGCCTGGAGAACAATGGAAAGTGGGAGGAGAAGTCGGTATGGCAAAGGGTTTTGGTGCAGAGACGTTTGAAGGAGTAAAGACATGTAAAGACGGGCCTGTTTTGAGTTTTACTCAATTGAACATTGGGAAATAGGCCTTTATTTTGAATATTGACTATGGAATGGATATTTACATGTTTGCAACGTGAATAGGCTCTTGTTAAAGCTTAATACTTGGCTTTGGGAAAAGATGTATACACAGGAGTACACAGAGAATGTATACACAAATTGTATACCATAGTGTATAGGGAATACCATTTTTAAAATACAAACAGTATACTCGGAGTATACATTGGCTGTTTACCTCTGTATACACGAATGTATACTTCTGTACACAAGCATGTATACTTGAGTGTATGCTTTTGTATACGTATGTGTATACTCGAGTGTATACTTTTGCATACGTATGTGTATACTCGAGCGTATACTTTTGTATACATATGTGTATACTTCTGTGTATACAGATGTGTATACTCGAGTGTATACTTCTGTGAGTACAGATATGTATACTCGAGTGTATACTTCTGTGTATACAGATCTGTATTTTTTCTGAACACACTCTAGTATACTTGTGTGTATACTCGTCTGTACACTTCTGTATACACGCTAGTATATTTCTGTACACACGCTAGTATACTCGTGTGTGTGTGTACTTCTATACACATGCATGTATACTCGTCTGTATACTTTTGTACACAAAAAATAAAACTACGGGACTTTGGACAAAAAATGCAAAACTTTAAAAACATTCGTTAAAAAAGATTTTAGCAGCTGTGGATGGCTACACTGAACTTATGTTTTAATCTTGTCCCCCCCCCCCCAAATAATTTCAAATTTTGCAGACAGTACCATATTTAAAAGATTGACCAAGATCTTACTATATC
>JAHWFP010094809.1:5342-17123 GCA_023313725.1 Lithobius niger | reverse complement strand
TGCATAAAGGTGGCTTACTGAACTACGTTATTTCTAGTGTATAATTTTCGCTGTTGGCTAATTTCCAATTTTCCTTTAATACTTGAGCATTTTTGTAACTTACGTCTGAAAATTTAATGGAGTTTACAGATCGGACACAAAGGCACTTCTGGAAATTTCTTTTATTTCCCTGCCTTTTCCCCGATTTAAAAAAATTTATCGATTTCCCTGGAATTTCCAGGAGATTTTGGGCATATTTTCAATTTCCCTAAGATTTCCAGGTTTTCCCGGTTTTGTCTGAACCCTGTGACAGTCAAATGTAGTTCTTCTCAAAATAAAGGCAATGTATCAAGCAGATACTGAAAATCGGTTACGTATCGTATCGGTGTTGAAAGAGCTAAAATGGACTACTATTACAACAAGTCCTCACTTGTGGTAGTTGTTATTATAACATTCCTACCGTAAGCAACAAAGAAATTTTTAATTTTCTCTACGGAACCTCAACATCCGTAAAAGTTTTAATCTTCCCCCCCCCCACCCGAAAAAAATGTGTATATACTTACACTTTGCACGCATGTTTTGCATTCATCAGCCTGAAATAAAATTAAAACAAAATACATTATTTTTTTAAAAGTTTTTTATCCCCACGTATTGTGCCACCTTAAATTTGTAATCTGCATTAAAAAAACGCTATAGTGTCCCATTTAGAAAAAGATGAAAGGGCACGTTAATAGTTGTAATAATAGGTTATTTGTGCCAAATATTTAAATAATTATTACCTTAATTTAGTACGGTAGCAATTTAAATCAGCAAAAGTCACCGCCTAAACAAAGGACGCGGGGGGGGGGGGGGGTAGGAATTGAAATATTTGATTCAAAGATTAGTTCGTTAAACTTTAAAAGAAAAATATATGAGCGGGAGTGACGAATCCTTCAAGTTGAAAATGAAAAAAAAAACCCACATGTGTGTACGAATGCGGTATAGAGCTACTGCAAGTCATTTCACTATTAATGCTTGAAATTAAAGAAAAAAATAGCAGTATACGATTGGATTTCACAAAATTTATTAGAAGTCTCCACATTCAATATGATTTTTAAAACTCTTATAGGCCTATTTTAAAGAATTTGAATAGTCTAAGTAATATTTAAAAAGAATGCAAAAATGCTGAAAGGTAAAAATAACAAGGGGCTTACTTTGTCTGTGTAGCCACAGGCAGCTGCAGAAAAAGCGTTGAATTTTTCCTTAATTACATCCTCACACTGCAAAATTAAAACAATTAAAAAACATTAATAAACACTGGAAAACAGACCAGGCTAAAAATTGTAATGTAAATGCGCATTCGTCCCTGAAAACATTCTCAAAGCAGATTTTAAAAATAGAAGTAGTACACAAAAATCGTAAATTAATGGTTCATTAATAATTGGGCGAAAGATAATTCCAGGAGAAGATAAATAATGAAGGAAAAAAGAATGAAGAAAGCATTAAATCTCGGACCCAGTATGTGACAGGACGACACTCTCTCGTCGGGTTCTTGTACTACGAAAAATTCATCCTCTTTCAAGAAAATTTTAAAATCTATGAAATTCTTGGTGCGAAACGGCAATTTTTCCAACCGTTAATGGAAAAAAAAATGTTCGAATCAAAATCTAATGAAACTCAAGACATCAATCGAGCATCAGCAATACCGCCATGTTCGCTACGGAGCATGGAGGAGCTATCTACAAGGTGCACTGGTTTAAAATGGAGGGAAAAAACAACGTCGCCATTAGTGAACCAGATATTGTTAGAGCGGATTTCTGAGGCTTAAAAATCGTTATTTTGTCGAATCCCTTACGCAGCAAAACTGTAGATTGGGAGAGAAAAGATTTCACTTGCTGAAAATTGCTGCAACTGCCAACAAACACGGAAAAAATTACCCATTTTAGTCCAAAAAAATCCGTCCGCTCTTACAGCATTGGCTACACTAATAAGCACCATTTTTTTTGGTTTATCTTCATGTTCATCCAGTGCGCCTTGCAGTTAGCTCAATGACTGGCTCTACCATAGAGTTATATATTATAACACAGCGTTATTTGCTACAGCGCTATGATTTTGGCTTCTTCTTACACAGACAAATCGTTTTGGAATGGAATTTGAACGGTGGTCGCATTAATCTGGCATTTTTCTCAGCCACAAATGTAGGGGATGTGTCTCCTAAATGTTAAGACCGATTTACTGACATCAATTAAGTGTATAAGTTGTAACAAATTAGCCAAATTTCGAGTCCAAAATTAGGAACGTTTCCAAGCAAGAGCGCCATTTGAATGTAAGCTTAAAGGCTGGTTACCACTAACGGAAAATCTAACGATTCTACAGTGGCGCCATCAAGCGACAGTAATATCGTTAAGGCTTCACCCATTGCGCCCTAGTGCATGAGGACGCAAATTTTCACCCAACAAGTAACGAGTCACGTGACTTGTTTGTTTAAAAAAAAATGGCGTTGTGCATTCCGTCGCTTGATGCAAGCAAGTGGCTAGATAGATGGCGCAAAATCGGTCATTTGACACACAGATATTATCAACAAAACAATTTCAACTAGGCACTTTTCAAGTGTTTTCAAGCCTGAAAGTAGTAACGCTGTGACATTTGTTGCAAGCTGGGCGCCTAATGGCTGTCGTTAGATAGGTATTCGGACATTTGCCCTATCCCCCCCCCCCCGGACTTTTTTTCCCTGGACATTTCACCCCTCGAGAACTGTAGCGGACAAAATTAAACTATTTGTCTGTTTTCATTAAATGTCCTCACTTTAAAAGTAGTGCCTTAAGCATTTTACCCAAAATTCGCGGAGGAAGCGGAAGCGGGGGGGGGGGGGGATTGTTAGATCAATCTTGACAAAAGTGAGTTTAAATAATATTCACCTGAATGTTAAACGACCACTTCTAGCTTTACGCCTTGATATAAGATTTGATTTTATGTAAGCGTTAATTTTAATTTTTCGTTCTGATTAGTAACGACACGAGTAAATATCTGAACATCAACTTTTTCGTTCCCCCACGGTCAGAACTTCACACAACTACGTTTGTGCCCCATTGGGATGGCGCCGCCAAGAAATTAGACCTACATTTGCGTGTTCCCTTATTTTTTGTTGTTGTTGAATTTGCATTCACGAGTGTAGTCTAAGCTGGAAAGCCGAATTAGCCCAAATGTGGGAAAATATTATGAAAATAAAACTAGAATTAGAATCCATGGTCATCTGTCGCGGTCCCCTGCTTGTTTGATCCCTGTTAAGTTACGCGTTTCCAAAATCTTAACGAATAGGGGACAAGGTAGCCTAATAGTTAGCACGACGGTATCATGTGCGACAGGTCCCTCGCTCGAACCTAATCTCAACCAGCCCTAGCATTTTTGGGAAAGAGTAGGGCCTTATGATGTGCTGTGCTCATGTCGATTGCGGCTTGTAAATGATACTGGGAATTTCAAATTGGAATCACGTAGCTAAATTGTCCCCTCTTCCCTTCTGGGAGCGTGTCAACTCCAAAAATCTTAACGACTAACGTACACATTTTTCGATTTTTCTTGACTAACGCAAG
This sequence comes from Lithobius niger, assembly GCA_023313725.1. Taxonomy (NCBI): domain Eukaryota; kingdom Metazoa; phylum Arthropoda; class Chilopoda; order Lithobiomorpha; family Lithobiidae; genus Lithobius; species Lithobius niger. The sequence goes on along the minus strand of JAHWFP010094809.1, from coordinate 13,575 downwards.
ATTGAAGACAAAAATCAAGTCCGCATATGTTCTTAATGTTTCTAAATCTTTACGGAATAATACAACTAAAAATAAAAAATAATATTCTTACCGCATAAGCGAGGGTCATGCAAGCGAAGGCGACGACAAGAAATTTCATGGTTGCTGTTTGAGTTTGAAAGCCCGTTAGCTCTTGCTAGTGATGAAGGCTAGTGCCGAATGGATAGCAGAAGTTGTCTTCCTTCCTAATATACGACGGGTGGAAGTGGCCGTAGTGATACAATAGACAAAAGACCAACTTCCCATGTTTCTGCTGTGGAAATAACAAACAACACGTTTGTGGCCATGTTTTATGACGTCATTTGTTATTCCGGTATGCGAGGCAGACGTAAATTTGTTTCAACTCCTCCCACCCACGTTGAAGTTGACTCTTTGGCCAATGACGTTTTTTTAAAAAAAATATGTATTTGAGACTTGTTTACGAGGCTAGGAGATTCATAATCGGGAGGGTTGGGCTACGGGAGATCACGCCTTCTGATCACGGGATCATGTAATCGTCATACCGAATGGATGGTGTTTATTGCGGTAACAAATAAGATTGGATAATCGTAAGCGGTCGAGTTGTGTTTACTTGAAATATGATTTATTTTCTGAGTGAATATTCATTCAGTTATTGAAGATTCATTCGGCTCAATTTGTTCCATTAGTTATTCACACCTGATAATTGAAAGACCACGTGACGTCACACGTGTGCTTTCAGGTTTCGTTTTGTGTGTCATTTTACCATAATTTTTCATTAATTTCCCTAAATAATGATTAGAACTAACACCCACTTAATGTGTCGGATTAATTTTGATTTTTACGAGTTGTCCTGAACCCCATCGGCAATTTTATTCATTTACAGTACTTAAATCCGAAAATTTAGAATTTGCACAGCACTTTTGAAAAGTCGAAATTATTGTGTGCGCGGTGTATCTTGAGACCTGCAAGTAGTTTGTGAGCGGCTACGTCTTCCTGGATGGGGTGGCTTTAATCGATGGCCGCCATTGTTTTTGTAACCCTCTTGGATAGCAACACGGCACTCTGCTACTGAAAACGTACAATCGATTATCTGTGTTCGTTCTGCGAAGAACTCAAGATACGCCGTGGAAATAATAAGATTATCGTGTACAAACTCTTTATATATACGTCTTAATAATGACACCGGATTTGTTTTGTTTTGGTTTGTTCCCTTGAATTGGAGTTCAAATCAGTTCGTTTCGTCCGAGTGAAAGCCAATCTGTTTTTATATGTGTGATTTCGCACGTAAGTTCGATAAGGATACGAGCTCTAATGTCTTTTTTCTAAGCGGCGAAGCCGTTTTTTGTTCAGTCTTGTTGGTTGTTTTCACTCAGCTGGTGGGTTTTCATAATTGTGTTGTTATATCTGAGTTCTTGTTATCAAAAAATTTCATTATACCGATATTATCGTTAAAATATATATACTTACATAGCCTGAAAAGAAAAAAATCATGTATAGGCCTGTATTTTAATACTGTAAACTGTACTAAATGATTTGCTCGTGCGTCAGTAAAGTAAGCGGCTGTAAATGTGCTTGTCTGAACCTGTCAATGTGCTTGTCTGAACCTGTCATCATTCTTGAAATTAAAGGGATATACCTCCCAGCGCCATTTTTCTCGATCCTCCACATCAAGTACGGCCCCAAAGGTCTATTTCCTTACCCTTAGTCTTTCCCTTGCTAAAAATCCTTTTTAAAATGTGGCGTCTAGGAGATTTTCTGTTGAATATAATGGAACTATATTAACTAACGACCCGTCACTAAATCATGCATTGCGCGCGTACAATAATCATGACGTTTCATCTCTGTGTGTACATCTACTAATTTTCTAATAATTACCATAAGATCTAAAATCTAATAGACTAATGCGGTAAAAATTAAAATTAATTATTCCAGTAGATCGCCTTAGCAAAATTATAAGACACTAGCCTAGAAAATTATAAATTGTGATCTTAAAATACGAGAATCATTCCGGTTTGTGACGACACAATCAATGGGTTCACGCTGGCTGGACTATTAGGCGCAATGCCAATTGAGACACTAGCTACGTATTCGTTGCGCGGAACGAAGCTACCGTCTCAGTTGACCTTAGCTGTGGTAAATACGCGGATGTGATCGTCGCGTGGGTGTTGTGGGGCAGGCGGAAGGTTATAAGGTAGGCGGTATGTTGCTTTAAGCTGAAAGCAAGGGAGAGCTCATTTTGAATGTTACATTGGGAACGGCATGATTGAAGGTTTGCTCTTCTGACAATCTTTTCCATCCACAAAAAGAGATGTAACTAGTGCCTAAAGGGTCTGAATTGGTCTGAAACGAAAGGGTCTGAAACAAAAGTTGAGAGCTTCAGTGCATTCCTAAACTGGACAGCGACCGAGGGGCCCGACTAATCCTATAAATAGCGTACGACATTGGTAAATCCGAAATCATTACAATAGATTTGCATTGGATTTGGAGATTTGCATTGATTTGCAGATATGCAGGGATTTGCAAGATTTGTACGGATTTGCAAGATTTGTTCGGATTTTCTAGATTTCGCTTGGATTTGCTGGTTTAATGACGATTTACTGACTTGCAGTGATTTGTGTGCAAGATTTACAGATTTTACTGGATTTGCAAGTAGATTTCCAAATTTCGTGTTGATTTGCTCCGATTTGAAGGATTTATAAAGATTTGCAACGATTTGCAGGTCTCACTTGGAATTTGAAGATTTCACTTGGATTTGCAGATTTCAAGCAGATTACAAGCATATTTGCAGATTCCGTGTCAATTTGCGCTGATCTGCTACGTTTTGCAGAACTTAGAGATTTGGAGTTTGCAATGATTTGCAGATTTCACTTGAATTTGCAGATGTCACGAAGATTTGCAAAATCCGAATTCAGAGCGTCTACGAGATTTCAGCCTTCGTCGGACCCCTCGACAAAGACCTAAACAATTTTAACAACACATTCCTGAAGTGTGCGTTGACTCAGACATTGACGTCGTAACATTGATTCTGTAGAGTTTGTGCTCAATGTTTCTGGAGAAGTGCTGAGTCATGGTTGTACTGCAGTATCGGTCTGCAGTATCTTGAGAGATCTTGAGAGAAAAAAGCATGTGCTACTAGGTCGTACAGTATTGCTGCCAAAACAACGGATGATTAGTTCTGTTGCCGCTTTCTTTTGCCGAAGGCATTTGTTACATCCCAAAAAACAATGCCAACTGAGATGCTGCCACTTTTTTCCTTATAAAACTTCGTGGTTGGCGGCGTGACAACTTAGTAATGTCGATTGTGGCGTGTAAAAGATCCTAGGTATTTCCTAGCAGAAGTGTCACTCTCCGTTCCGACATAACCTTAGCAGTTGAAAAGGAGTTAACTATTTTTCTTTCCACTCCCTGTATTTGTAACTGGTCGTTTTTAACTTATAGCAGACATGGCTTAAGGTTCATGGCAGAAAAATAAGCTGTTTTTAAGAGTTGTGCAACCCAGAAAACTGCATCCTAGAAAAAAAATGTCGGAGGGGTGGAGAGGCGGGTGGGGGGGGGGGGTGTAGGGTCGACGTGACATACTTTTTCGGGCGGGGATGAGTACATGTGACAAAACACGATGTGGGGGAGGGAGGTGATCATAATTGGCCCAAAGTAGCGTGACGTAATTATGAACGATCCCCAATCTGATCCGATTACCAGGCTTCCATCGAAAGTGACGTCACGCTTCAATGTTTTATGAACGGACGCTTTGCGTCACCGGTATATGCATGAGCGTATATTCACCGTCAAGCTTGCGTTGCCAAGGGTGTTGCTAAGTTAAATACTGTCCGGTAATTGCATTTATTTCTTATAGTCAGTGACTTGTTACATTCTTTTACGTCGCAAAAGTTGTGAATGCTTTTATTGTAAGCATGTTTGGTCTTTCTCTGCTGTGTTCTAACCCTCGTTCAGCTGTTGCTATGGAAATCCAATGCCGACAGTTTCCATCAAAGAAAACACGACGTGACACCTAGGACGCGTTGCTCGTCACACCCATGTTGTGACTCATTATGTAAGATCTGCAACTGTTACTAGGACGTCATTAGTTACACTGTCCGCAAAATGGAGCGATTATTAATTATTGATATCTATTATTAATCACACAATAAATTAAAGTTGCATAAACATTTATTTTTAAAAGATTTAATGTTAAAACAATGCATGGGGAGAAATTATGGAAAACTCTCCCCCCCCCCCCTCGCGAGGTATCTCGCAACCCTTACAGTACATTCCCGACGAAGCTCGACCCTCCCAATCCGCCCCTGTAGCAGTGCGGGTGGAGCGAGAGCACCATTACACGCTAGGAATACGAAAAGGTTGGGAACCGCTATTCTAGATTCTTTATTTTCCTCAAAACCTGATCTTCCTATTGCCCCCCCTTATTCTCGATGTTCTCAAATACGCCGTTGTTAGTCAAAAATCTTAAATCTTTAAATCATAAAAAGAACCGGGACCCCCTTTCCATGATGACCGCCATTCGGTGTGCTGAAACAGTATACAGTAACACAAAGACAACGGTATTGAAATTTTGATATTCTTATAGGTTCAGATCTGCGTTACCAAATACTCCTCACCGATTTGTATTACCATTATCAAACATTCAACATGCTACAACAAATTAATTCCCCGCAGAAGCAAAACAGTGTAGCCTATTCACACGGTTGCGTAGTGTTTACGCAAGCCCAGCTGAAATTAACCGGATGTTTTAAGAATTCACGTGGCGTTGACAAACACGTCAGAATGAATAAGTCTATTTTCCTTGCCCAGAGAATTTATTTTTTTCACATTGAAACATAAAGGCTTTAACACAAGAATTTTTCGTAACACTGTTTAATTCCGAAAACCTCCTTTCTTTCGTATTTCAAATTTCATGCTTAAACGTAATCTGAATTGCTAAAACGGCTTATGCACAACCCCTTGTTGCTTAATACCGCCAGGTCTTTTCCGGTTTCGCGAAGTTGTTTTGTTTGTGTGTTGTTGTTTTCTCAAACAAGGAATGAAAAGAGAGAACGCATCCGGTGTGTGTACCGACGATCCATTTACACATAAATAAGGGTAGAAAACGGACAGTCATAACAATTTTTAAAAGTCGACTTGGTAAAATGAAAAAAAACAAAAAACAAACGTTAACATCAACAACTATTACAAACATGTTTTCGGAATTTCAGTTCTAAGTCTGACTAACGAAAACAAACTAGTCAGAGGACAACAAGGGTGAACAGTAGTAAACATGGACCAGGTGATGTCAGAACCCGTGGATGCAGATTTACAGATATTCGGACTTGAGTTCCAAATACACATAACTAGACAGGATTTGTCCTTGCGCGATTGTGGCTTACGTCTTGTGTTTACTAGAAGTTGATAATGGGCTCCATATTGAAGCCATATCCCTCGTTATTCCGTGTGGCTCTCGCTTCCTGGCGCCCGAACAGTTTCATCACCAGAATCTTATTGCCCCAAAGCAACGATCATAGACCGACGGCACGCGGACATTCCTTACGTCGTTTTAACTTAAAGGTGCCTATTCACCGAGCATCTAGCGCCGTCTACCATTATTTAGTTCTATGTAGCACTTGATTTCAACAAGCGAAGGAATAGGAAAAGAAATTTCTTTTTACACAACAAATTAGCTACGTGCCTCCTTAATTAGGGCACGTTTACGCAACCACTCGCTTTTCCATTCTCGCAGCTAGAAGCTAGAAATCACCTCAAATTCCAACATGGCGGCGGTTTTATGTCTGCCGCCTCGCAACGAAAACGGCAAATAACGTGAGTTCAGAAGCGTTTGGGAAAATTGTTTCGTCACGAGAGATTCTTTATATTATTAGCACGGATTATAAGACTGCAAGTATTTACTCCAACGATGTCGGCTTTAGCTAATCCATTTAGCGTTGTTACCATGGCAATGTCACCTTTGCCATCGCGATTGAGTTCCAGCTGCGAGAATGCAAAGGCGAGTCGCTGCGTAAACGCGCCCTTATTGAATGTAAAGTTGGTGCGTCCACGTGCACCAGAGAGCAAGCGGTCAAGGTTAATGATATAACTGTCACTCGATGGCGCCCATCTAGCGGTTCAAAATCTGCGTTTCGAAAATGGTCGACGTATATAGAAAGCGCCCATGACGTTGTTAGGCTTAACTTCGCCACTTGCGTTCTGGTCAACGTGGGCGCACCAACTTGACACTCATTAAGGAGGCACGTGGCTTGTTTGTTACGTATAACGAAATTTATTTGTGTATTCGTTCGCCTGTGGAAAGTAGGGGCTAGACAGAACTAGATATCGGTAAATGGCTAGATGCTGCTGCTTGTCATTTGTTGGCAATCTTCCTTTAAGGCACCGTCAACGGTTATGAACTACCACAAGGTCGAGTGGAACGATAGTATACAGCAAGGTTGGTCCTTCCCCAGTTCGTTAAGTCGTTTTCCCGCTAATATTTCATGTAACGTCACTGGCTCCGGTCTGGTTTGGCTTGTGCGCATGTGCGTAAGCTGTCGAGTTGCATTGTGACGTCAGTGGCGCCAGCAAAATCAACAGCCAATGGGAAAGCAATATGCAAAAAGCTCGGAAGACACCTCCCCCCCCCCCCTGAACTATCATGTAAACGTTGGCGATGCCTAAGTTGGGGCAAGGGATGATCGTCTAACAGGAAAATGGCATAATTGGAAGAACGTACACAGTATAACAATGTAACGGAAAACATCCCTGCCTTGCTCGCTGCGGCTGCACATATAACATCAGAAATCGCAGCTATGCAGGGTGACCCAATTAAAGTGTTACGAGCCAATATCCTGTGAATGGCTAATGAGAGAATAATAAATGATAGAAATGCAGTGATGGGTGTGATGGGGGACGTTTACACCAGAAAAAAGAATGACCTTGAATGAATATTTCAAGGTCATCCTCGTGCTATCTTCCAAATGAGATACGATACGGCAAACGATACGGCAAAAAAGTAAGTTCGAAAGTTGGACGCAAGGAGACAATATGACCAAAAAAAAAACAGATTCAAAATCGGATAATAAATAAAATAGTTACGATGAGCATGCTGGCTGCACTGCAGTGAAACCAACTGCCGAGAAGTTTGCTTCATTACAGTGCAGCAAGCATGTTTAAAGTTAGTTTTTAAACATCATCGTAACTACTTTATTTATTATCCAATTTTGAATCTGTTTTTTTTTTTTTTTTTGGTTAGTCTTATTGTGTCCTTGCTGCCAACTTTCTAATTTACTTTTTTGCCGTATCGTATCTCGTTTGGAAGATAGCACGAGGATGACCTTGAAATATCATTTTTCTCGTGTAAACGTCCCCCATCACACCCATCATTGCATTTCTATCATTATTATTCTCTCATTAGCCATGATCAGGATATCGGCCCATAACTCTTTAATTGGATCACCCTGCATTATATTATTGTCCAGTCAGTCAGACCATTATCCAATGTACGATTATTAGTCTGGAGGATACGTCCCCATATCAGACGAAATTGTGCATTTTATGATACAAGCATGAAACAAGGCAGGATTGTTGTTTACATGAAATAAAAAACTTTAAGCGTTGTAGGCATTCCCCTCAATTGCTATGACCCGCCATATTGGAAAATGGCGGCAAATTAGTCTAAAATTGTGCCTTTTCGTTGTAAAGGCATGAAACTTGACAGGATTGTTGTTTACATAAAAATTAACAATTTTGAGCGTGGTAGGCATTCTCCTGAATTGTTATGAGCCGCCATATTGAAAAATGGTAGCCAAAATGGCAGTCAAATTAATTTTTTTTCTCATAATTCCCGAACGAATTAACGGATTTAACTTTTGTTTATTCTCCCTGTGGTTAGTGATTAATTTTCAACTTATTTACGTTGCCTTTTGGTGACTTATATTTCAGACTGCCTGAGCGGGGAATCGAACCCACGACATTTGAAACCAAAGGCCCAGGCCCTACCTCCGATTCCTCGCTCAGGCAGTCGGACATATAAGTCCAAAAGGCAACGTAAATAGGTTTGTATCTGTATTTATTTAGCTCTTGTTGAGCCTTCGGTTTTCCGTCTTTAACATATACAAATATACCAAAATATGATTGTTGGAAAGACGCCATTTGCCCGAATTCTACACTTTCTATGTTATTTACTGAAATACTGAATTCCCTTTCACAGTTAGTAAAATTATACACTCTTCCGTGTCCCTCCTTCCTTTTTTTT
>JAHWFP010094808.1:3564-25296 GCA_023313725.1 Lithobius niger | reverse complement strand
TACATGTAACTATCAATAACGAAAAACTAAATGGATTCAAAACAACAATTTAAACCAAAATTTGTCTCTGTTCTCTGTATTTTGGTTGCTCAATATTGTCCACAGTTTCTGAAAATTTTTTGTCAGTTGCTTCTTTCTTTTTGTAGGTGTCCAAGAACAGCAGATAAGATATTTCTTCGATCCTCGAAAATGGTTTTTAAAAAAATACAAATCCCCTTACTTTTCCGAGATCGACGCGACGATGCGGTACATGGACCGCCACATGCGGGAGCTGGACCGCGACCTGAACCGAGTGCTGGGCGAAATCGAGAGGGTGACTGCATTTTCCGTTCCCCGAGTCCGCCTGTGGAATGACAAGCATGGCTCGCCCGTCGGCGTGGAGGTGGATGAGCGCGGCAACCGGAGGTTCCAGCTCAGAATCGACGTGAGTCATTTCAAGCCGGAGGAAGTCAAGATCACCATCAAAAACCGGTTGTTGACGGTGTACGCCAAGCACACGGAAACCAAAAAAAATGGAAGCAAGTTCTACCAGGAATACTGCCGCGAGTACAGTCTACCGCAAGAAGTCAACACGGGGGAGGTTCGCTCTCTGTTCACGCCGGCCGGGGCCCTGGTGATTGAAGCCCCTTTGCCTCCTGCAGACGATGGTCCCACTCAAACAGAAATACCCATTCAAGTCCTCACAGCAGAAGACAAACCTCCCGAAAGGAGTGATAAAAAGAATCTTAAAGATGATTAAAAGTGAAGTTTTTGTATTTTTTGGATCCGTAGCTGTTGGGAAAGAATTGTTTCGGAGTAGTAATTAGCAGCCGTAGTTTTCTAATAAATCATGTAGGTCTTGCAATTTTTTATTTCTGTGTCTAGAAACGAATGTTATTTTCAGTTTTCCTGACAGTGCAGTTAGCTATTGGTACAATCAAGAACTTATAGGGTTGGGAAGGAGAATTTGTGACTGAGACCCCTTCTGAAATGTCTTCGATTCATTCTTACAAGTTTATAGAGGGCGCCATGAGTTTTATGTGGGAATTTCTACATAGTTTTCAGCCTAAAACTAAACTAAACGAAAGTAGGTTGTATTTAATTATTATTTAGTTTAGCTTAGTTGTAATTTATTTTATTTAGAATTTGTCTGAAAAATGAGCAAAAATTACCAGATGGAGCATGTGGTGACCTCTGAATACTCGGACAGAACTAATAGGAATGAATGTAACATGTTTCAACAGGGACTTTTTTTTAGAGTTACAAATCTCCTCCCCAACCCTATAAATTCTTGGTACAACTCGACTGTGGTTAGCTGCGAGCTAGTTATCTGACTGGCCAGATGATATCAAAACCGTGCTCATCGGACTTGAAATTGTTTTGGACCGAAGTGGAGGGGGGGGAGCAACACGTGTATTTGCAGCCTGCGTCTGCAGAGAATTTCTAAAGGAATTTCCATTGGTGAGGAGCGTTACCTAATGCACCCCCTCACTACCTGAGTTTGTTCGATCGGTGCTTTAGCGCCGGTGCACACGTGCGGTACCGCATTTGCGGTCGACGCTGTGGTACTGCATTTGTGGTTTGGTTTACTTGACTGTTGGGTACTGCACACGTACCAGCGTCGACGTTGAGTTACCGCCCGCCGCTCGTGCAGTCGTATTTGCAACGCAATTTCCCCCGTCAACGCAGCGGTACCGCAGCATTAAAAAACCGCAATTGCGTCTCTGAGTATCTTGGGTGACTTGAGCGGTGCACACGTCCACTGTTTACCGCAAAAGCGTTACCGAAAATGGTGTCCAATTTCGAAGAAATAGACATGAAATTGTTTATTGGGGGAGTAAAGAACTATCCAGAAATATGAAATGTTGCTGCAGAAATGATTGAAGACTCATTGGGAAGTAATTAAGGAACTTATCCGATTTTTTTTCTATCTGCAAAGGATGTATAACGTTTTCTCCTGGTATGTCTTAAATTAGTACATCAATGTACCAAAATTCGTTGCATTGGTTTACAAATATATTTTTTGTTCACTAGGTAGGCGAAAAAAGCAATATCGTCTCATTGGTTTCAAACTATAAGCTTTTTGTACACGAGGTTAGGGAACCTAACGCTCACATAACGTCACCGAAGCGGCACCCCAACGTCGCCGCGCGTCCAAAAAACGCACGTGTGCACCGGCTCTTAATGGTCATTGGTGCACCAGCAGGTTGGTATTCACTGGCAAGATATGCATAATTCACTAGCAATTTATGGGTTCAATGGCATCTTGTGTGATCACTATATAGGTGAGCAACAAAATTCGAAAGGAGCAGGACTTGGCAGACATAAAGTATGTATTTTTTGTTGTTGTGGCTTACTGTATGGGTAACTATGTATTTTTTGTGTAGTGTTGTGGCTTAGTGTATGGGAAACAAGAAAATGGTCTGCTCCACGCAGTTTGAACGTATATTGGACTCGGTAGGGTTTTAATGGCATTATATAGCAAAATAAGTAAATAAAACTGCATACAGGAGAGCACTTTTCTGAACCCCTAATAAGCCGTTCAATTTATTACGCTGAAATGTATTACAGTAATTCCATACATCATTTATTACAATGATCTATAAGAAAATGCCGTAAATCCGACCAGAGGTGAGTATACATGTCACTTCCGGTATAGTCTTTATGAAGTAACTCTTACTCCGTTTTACCGATAGGGCTCAGATTTTGCAGGCATTTTCTAGAGACCATTTACGTCAAATATCTAATGACATTTTATCATAACTCGACCGGAAGTGATGGTAAATGTCGTTTCCGTTAAGATTTCTTCGGTTATAATGCATAACTCCTAAATGGGTTAGCTGGTGGTTCCAATTTTGCACATTCCTTAACTACCAGAAGTAAATGTACATATCACTTCTGGTAAATAGCCTATGCCATAGCTATGCTTTTATGCTGGCTTATTTAGCTAGCTTATTCACTGCCATAGTATAATTCTTAGTTTATTTTCCTTGTATTTCAAGCTGTGGTCAAACTGGGGCACTAGAAAAGTTACCAAGCCACAAAAGAGACAACCAAAACAGACAATTCCATTAGTAGTGTTAGTTCTGTTGTCTTAGTGTGCCACCTACCACAATAAAAGATGGATGCATGGAACCCCTCAAAGTTTTTATGATAGTGGTGCTTTCTGGCAGAGGTCCTGCACCAACAGCTAAGAATTCCAAACTTGAGAGAGCAAGAAAATATTGAAGACAAAACGTACACAAAAGGAGACTTCGCAGTGCCCACGTCCCAAGAGGCAGTCGACTTCCAAAAACCCTTCTTGTGAAGCCTCCACCACACATCTTCACAAGGTCGACACATTCTGTGAAGGATAGTCTATGACTAAGTTATCAGTCGGCCATCTTTCTATCGAAGCCAAATTGATATTTGGCTCTAACATGTTGCACAGATTACATGAACAGTCACTGATCCTACAAACGGAAGAGCAAACCCACATCAACAGCCGTGGAAGAATTGAGAATTCGATGCTGGGAAAGTTTCCTACATTGAGAACTATGTCAAAGATGGATGCCACATTGTAAACTTGCAGAAATCCGAACTGAGGATTGCTTAAAGGAACTTTGAAATGGCATTAAAAAACGCTTAAACGTATAAAATTCGGATGTAAGCCGTAAAAAACTTAAAAGCGCTCTAAAGGAATCTACTAATATAATACCCAACACCAGGAATTAATCAGCAGCCAGCTGTGCTACAATTAAAAGTAACGTTTTTTTCATGTCTACAATTTAAAGTAACGTTTTTCATTCTTCGTGCGCATGCTATGTCTTTGCTACGGTGCCTAACAATTCTTCGTGCGCGTGTTATGTCTTACGAACTTTCGTCTAAATGTTGATTGTTGATGGGTAAAATGAAAATCTTCTTTCAGCTGAACGCATATAGTTTTAAACGAAACTAAACTAAGAGTTTAATTTCGTGGCCTCGTAATTGGTAGCTATTAACGATAGAATGGCTTATTTATTTCGTAGATACAGGCCTTCAGATCTGAGCGGAATTGTTTCAAAGTAAGCAGCTACAATCGTTGTGTGCGTGACCGTTGGTACGTTAAATGAACAAAAATTAGAACCGCAACACTTATTAACCCAATGTGCTCTCTTTTGGTATTAAAGACAGCATGTGAATTGTTTCAAAGTTGGCGGAAACAATCACGGATATTAACATGTAGCAGAGGCTTGCATACTGAATGCTGACTGACTCAGTGATAGGGTATTTTTTTTTTAGAATTCAGTAATACGCAGGTATGTGTCTCCTTTTTGGGGCTGTGCCAAAATTTCGACGAAATGTCCTGTTAATGTCTAGTTGCATGAATGAATTTCTGATATTAAGGACCATCAGTCGTGGGATTCATACCAGCATTTGCTTGGTTTGGCGCCGAGAGGGTGCTGCCCCCCAGGCTATTCCGGTTTGCTTCCCGGGGGGGGGGGGGGAACCCCTCAAAGCTCTTTCACGTTCAGTCATCTGTTGCCATCTGCAACACCAAGTGCAGACATGGGAGGGTTGTGGCAATGTAGGGAAGAAGGGGAACCAGGAAGAAGGACGGGAAAGTACATAGGGGTGTGTAGGTCGCGGGGGGGGGGGGAGATTGAAGGTATCAAAAAGTGCCAGAGGGCGTGAGTGGAGTTGGGGGAGGGGTAGAGTACAGGAAATTCAATCACCGTGCAGCATGCACGGGTCCAGCTAGTAGATATTAGAAAAAGACCTGTAAGCTGTCAGCATCGCACTAATACGTGTAAAAGAATCTCCAGCGTTCCAAAAAACAAGCTGGAGCTTCTTTTACTCGTATTAGTGCGACGCTGATGGCTTGTATGTCTCTTGTTTCAGGAAGAATAACACAGAAAAGAATACTGTAAGCACCTTAAAGTAACTGTTACAGAGAGCCGTTTTAACAATCAATTTTAAGCTACAAAAATTGAAAATCGGTAGTTCTTTGGTTCGATCTCTAAGTGAGAGCAAAATTTCTCCAAGAAGAACAACAGTTGTAGCAACATTAAAATAGCGTTCAAAGGGCCATAGGCCTTCTTGATACCTACGTTTTAAGCTCTAAAACGTGAGCATCGGTTCGATCTCCAGCTGTAGTGTATATAGCTGTTACGCTATATATAGCGGGCCAGAGTTTGGGCTATTCTTGAACATCGAGCTAAAAGCCATGAAATTTGGTACACAAGTCAATTCTTAGCTTATAAAATAGAGCTAGCTCTAGAACCCCTAGAGATACCCCCCTAAGGCCCCCTTCCTTTGCTTTCTATTCACCACACTCGCCTGTATGAGGTTATTGACCAACAAATGATTGCTGATCGCGCTAAAACATGAACTGGTACACAAGTCATGTTCTTAGTAGTACAAATCAACTAGAATTTGCTGATCATCAGCCTCATGGAGAGAACACAGGAAAGCACGGGGTGGGTTCGTATGTAGTTCAACGGTTTCACGTTGTTCGATTTCTACTGGTATACAATGCATGTTTTTAGTACGTTCAGCAAGAATTTGTTGGTTACTGATGTTTCAAGGGGGTGCACAGGAGGAGGGATGCTGGGGGAGGCTTTGGTGGTATTTCATGGGAATCCATGACTGGTTCAATTTCGACTAATAGGAATGACTGGTGTACCACAATGCATGCTTTCAGCACGATCAACAAGAATTTTTCGGGTTTCAACCTCATGGATCGGAAACAGCTGGGACGCAGTGAGGGGCCTTGGAGGATTTCGCGGGAGTTCCATAGCTAGTTTGATTTCTACAGCTAACAATGACTTGTGTAACAAATTTCATTATTTTACCACTATCTGCAATAATTTGTTCGTCAGGCCTCAACGAGGGGGCCTTGTCCATACCTACGTTTTAAGCTATAGAACTTGAAAATCGGTTCAGTGGGTCGATCTTAAGGTGAGGCAAAGAGTCCCAACAACAAACAATGGCCGTACTGTGGACGCCGAACAGTTCGATTTTTATCATTAAAATTTGCAATGCAGTGAAATAGTTGTGACACGACAACAAATACCGAATTTTCGTTGCTCTATGTAAATTCTGGGCGAAACTACAGGAGTTCAAAGTTTGACGCCTAACACGGAAGTAGGCTTACATAAGGATGGTGGCGGAGAATGGAAGTTTAAAGTTAAATTTAATTTAATTTAAACTTAGTAATTGTAAACCATTATTTCGCCTGTAAAGACGTTGTCAAATGGGAAACTGGGGTGGGTTTTTTTTTAGTAAACCAAGTATCTTTAATTTAGGTCTTTCAGACCTAAAGTTAGGTATGGTAGAAATGTGGCAGATTATTGAAGTTCCCTCACGTAGCTAAAGTGTGCACGGCCTATCTTGAGTTCGCCGCAGAACGAACACAGATACTCGATTGTACGTTTTTGGCAGCAGAGTGCCTTGTTGATATTCAAGATGGTTACAAAAACAATGGCGGCCGTCCTCCAGGAAGACGTAGTCGCTAGTGAAATACTTCCAGGACTAAGATACGCCGCGCACACAATAACTGCGGTATTCGTCTAAGTCACCGGCCGAGAAGGAGGAGGAATAACCATGGCAACAGTATACTGTGGGACAGTGATGTAACGTACAACATGTTACATAAAAGAGTCCTTGATAATAATAATAATAATAAATTTTTTTGACTACATGTGTGGCAAGGTAGTTGGAAGGGGAGAGTGTCCCACTAACACCAATCCTAAAACTAAAATTCTGATCAGTCACCAGGTGATGCCTGCAACTGCCCAACCCACCCCGGCCGCTTCAAGAAACGTTCAAACGAGAGACCGCACAAAGCGTGTTTGAAGGCTGCAGTGGAATTTGCCGAGACTGGCCTCTCAGGAAGGGAGTTCCAGGCTGGGATAACACGAACAGAGAAAAAGTTTTTTCTACAGTCACGATTTACCCTTGGAGCCACCAGTTTCAAAGAGTGCCCACGGGTGGAGTGTACCGTGCTCAATTCGCAAAATGGCAGGACAACATTAGTGTGTTCGTGGAGAATTTTAAAAGCCAAAATGAGATCAGATCTCAAACGGCGAAGCTCAAGAGATTCAAGACCTGCTTTCTGCAAGCGTGCACAGTAGGGCATCTCTCGCAAATTTGGCAAACTCTTCGTGAAACGTCGCTGTACCGACTCAATTAGGGCAATGTCCTTCAAGAGATATGGTGACCACACAGAGCTTACATATTCCAACAATGGCCGGACAAAGACTTTAAAAGCCCAGATCTTAGTTGTGATATTTCCCGATCGAAAACAACAGTTCACAATGGCAAGTCGTTTAAATGCTGCCATGGACACATTCCTGCAATGCAGAGACGATTTTAAATCAGATGTCAACCAAATCCCGAGGTCCCGTACTTCTGATACATCTAGAATGCGGTTATTGTCGATCAAGTAGGAGGCTGGGTTTATATGATGGCCAATGTGGAATGACTGACATTTTTTTATGGAAATTGGCAATTGTCATAAATTAGCCCAATGACTGATATTGTCTATCATGCAAGCAAGTGTTTCAGTGTTTTCTGCAGTTAAGACCTCAGTGCTCAGCTTAAGATCATCTGCAAATTTAAAACTCGAAACATTTTCGCTATTGCACACAAGGTCGTTCAGATAGACCACAAATAGCAGTGGCCCGAGGACCGAGCCTTGTGGTACACCACTGATGGTTTGCATTTTGGTAGAAAACGTATTTCCAACAATGACCCTCCGGGATCTATTTGATAAGAAGGCAGCAATCCAATTTAGTAACTTACCGCCAAAGCCAATGTTTTTAAGTTTGAATATTAATTTGCGGTGAATAACAGATTCAAAAGCTTTTTGAAAATCGAAATAGACAATGTCAGATGGCACCCCGATGTCAAGAGCACTTGTCCAGTTGTCCATGGCAAGGAGAAGCTGATGGGTTACAGAGCGCCCCGGCATAAAACCAAACTGGTCACAGTTAATCAAGTTGAACTTCTCCAAAAAACACAACATAGTATTTCTAACTATGGTCTCCATGACCTTGCATGGAACAACCGTAAGAGAAATTGGTCGATAGTTTGAAGGGTCTGCCGCCTCACCCCTTTTAAAGACAGGTATGACGTTTGCTGTTTGCCTGATTGTTGGCAGAACACCCTCACGGAACGAATGTTCGAAGATAACAGCTAACGGAAAACAAATTTCATCCTGGATCTGCTTGTAAAAAAAAGCGGAGAAACCTTCTGGCCCAACTGCATGACTTGATTTCAGTTTTGATATGGTAGTTCGAACCAAGGAAGGAGAGAACGGAGGAGCAGACCGCGCTGTCGTACCTGCAGGTACTTCCGGCATCCAAAGGGCAGTCGTCATCAACAATGCCGTTTGAGGCGAATATCTTGTTAAGGCATTCAGCCTTGTCAAAATCTACAGTGAGGAAATCATCTCCAGACTTCAGTGGGGGGAATAGTACGGGAGGAGCCAGTTTGCTGGCGGTAAAAACGAAACAGTGCAGAAAGGGAACCTTCCTTGACAATTTTTGATTCCTCCACCTGGTGCCAATCATTTACCAATTTAGTGTAGTCACTTTTACATCTATTATAATTAGTAAGTTTTGCAGAAGAATGCTCTCTTTTGAGAAGCTTCCACAGCTTCAGCTTACGTCTGCCAACCTTAGCTATAGCAGGAGGGAGGCCAAGCTTCATCCTATGATTTCTGGCTGAGTATTGCTGGCTCATGTTAACCATAGCTTTTAAAATCTGCATGAAGTTTGACCAAACACAATCAACAGATGTTGCTAGTTGTAAGGACCACTCTCGCCAGTCGTACGCTGCCAAGCGCTTGCGAAGTAAGTTAAAATCTATTTTCTTAGTTGTAGGTGCCTTCTGTGCTGGAATCGCAGTGGCACAATGTAACCGGAAAGAAACAGTGCAATGGTCACTCGAGCCGAGATGGTCTTCAACAGACAGATCATAGACCAGACGCTCATCCTGAGAAAAGACAAGGTCGAGTATGTTGTTTCCTCGGGTAGGATTTGTTACATGTTGCTGAAGTCCCAACGGTGCAATAATTTCTAGGAAGTGGCGATGATTCGAATCGGCAGCTGTTAAGTGGGTCCAATTTACCGTGGAGAGGTTAAAATCACCAAGGATAATGTTGGAGCAATTGTTTCGAATTGCTGTGACCAAAAAGTTACCCATGTTTAAAATTTGTGTTGGTTCGTGACTGTCAGGCAAATAACCCAGAACAAAATTCAGTTTTTGTTCTGGCAACAAAACTGACATAGCCTCAGCGTTGCCAGCAAACAAACCTGGAACCACCTTTAGTTCTCTACGATGTAAGATGGCGACACCGCCCCCCCCTGGTGGCCCTGTCCAGCCGCACCATCTCATAGTTGTAAGGCCCAACCACCATACGGTCGGTAAACCCCGGGGACAACCAAGTTTCCACAACAAAAATAAGATCAAAACGGTTACCCGCAAGAATGGACCGCAGGCCACCTAAGTTCCTGACCAGACTTCTAGCATTTAAAGTAAGACAATTCAAATCGTTAGACAAGGATGTAATAGTTTGATCCCGTGAGGATGTGGACGGAACCCTCGTGTTGCAGGATGGAATACTTCCAGTTAAGGCAACTTGTTTTCCGAGGATGAATGTATGGAGAATTTGTTTTGAAGGAGACCCTTGCCCTTGTTTGTTAAATGAAGCCCATCCCGTGAGAACAATGTGTGGTCAGCACAGAGATGGTTGTCGATGGAGATAAAACTAAAGTTATGGTCAACACACAACTTTCGCACAAGAATATTTGTATGGGCTACAATCCTATCTTCTTCACGTTGATTTTTACGCAGTCTTGGAAAAAGTCCCACAAGTGAGATCCTCGACCCTGGTCTAGTCTGTAGCAGCCGTGTTGTAATAGATGAGATGTGGTGAACAATGTGGTTTGGTGGATCATCAGGGACGTTGTTGGAGCCTACACAGATGATGAATGTGGCATCTGCAGCAGTTTCATGTGTTACTTCTGGAAGCTTTTCAATAAGTTGCTCTGCCTTCATTCCCGGATAAGTCCAGGTCTTAGAATGAATGTTACAGCTACCCCGTAGAGACCGGACATGCGAGTCTCCCAGTATAATTGATTGTTTGGACCAGTTTTGCAGGGTCGGCCTGGTCACTAATGGTGAACCAGCAAAGGAAGTGTCTCGGGAACTGGATGTTGTTTCATGTTCGTCGTTTTTTTTTTTTGACAGATAGTGTCAACCACTGACATCCAGCCTTCAGTAATATTTGACCCAGCAGCCACTGGTCGCGTGTTAACATCAGTATTATTCTTATGGCCCGGTCGGGTTCTACCCTTGCGTTTCTTACGCAATGTAATGTTTGAATGAATCTGGTCTGTTTCAATATTTAGCAAGTTTGGACCTTTCTGTTCCTTGCCTAGATGGTTAGCACCCTGGTTTGCAGCATCTCCAAACCTGTCAAGGTGTGACGAACGTAGCACAGTATCGCCACCCGGTGATGTGGATAAAAAAGTAGTTACTCTAAGTGTGTCGCCCAGAATTTGCGCTTCATTTTGAACAGTGTCACCCTTAAAAGCAAGGTCCTTAGTGAGCTTGGATATTTCGTCGCACACAGTGGCACAAAAACGTGATTCGTGATTACACAGATAGTGATCAAGGGTAGTCTTCATATCTACTAAGTGATTTGCCAGGATGTCCTGTTGGGCAAGTAGAACCTTCGAAGCCCAGGACTTTATGACCTCCTTCAGACCATCATAACCTGGAAAGGTTCTGGAAAGTAATAACGACATTCCATGCCTGGAAAAGTGCTTGAAAATCTTGAATATGACATTAAAGTGGCAAACGGAAAGTAGACGACGTGACTGAAAAACACTGAAAAATTTGCCAGGAAAGTAGTCTAGTGTTTAGCCTTATATTATTCTTCCTTTTTTGTGTGTGTGTGTGTGTGTATAATGGTTGAATACAGCAGAAAGGTTTCACCTGGACTAAACCTTCGGTTACCTTAGGTTTGGCTAGGTTTGCTGATTCGCATTGTTGCATAATGACAATGTTTAAAACAATGTAAAATAATCAACCTGATCGTTTAGAGCTCCCTAACCGCTGAACCACTTCACCAATAAGAAAAGGCCTTATGGAAAGGGCACGGCTACAAAACAATATTTGTAAAATGAGCTAAAAACCAGCTTTGTAGGACAAATAGTTTGATCCGTAGAGGGCGTAGTGGAAACGTGTCGTGCCAACAACCCAAAAAAATAGGTCAGGTGCAGATCTCCGATTTGCTTCGGCGGGTTTTAATAAATGTCGGTAATTGGTATACTTTTTAACCAGGTCCAACAAAGCTTACATTTAATGGAAAAATATTCACAAACGGCGAAGATATTAAGCGTCAAAATTTCGGCTTTCACATGGGAGGTTGAGGTGAAACCTAACCCTTATTTTAACCTTCATTTAGTCTTGTATTTAACCGTCGAACTCTTACTCAGTTGGATTAACTTGTCGAAAGAACTTTGCGTTTGATATCTCGTTTTCAAACGGCCAAAGAGCTTGGCGGTAATCCTTAAAACAAGTTTTGTTTTCGGGAGATTAGACACTACCGTTATGACGTCACGCTGTCCTACTACAGGGGTACAGGCCGATTAAATCAGCCACTTTCCTTTTCTCAAAAGCGTAAGGCCGACCAGATCGGCCAGTTTTTTGCCTGCGCAGAAGAAGACAAAAAACGCTAGTTAGCGCTGTCATTCATGCTTTTGTTTACATACGGGACCTTCCCTCAGCCTCTTTTTCGTTTGTTTGACGTTAACAATATCTATTACGTCAGCTAACGAATTTTCTCGCACCTCACGTGACGAACTTTGCTTGTTGATTATGGCTGCCATTGTTTTTTACGGATTACGATTGTTGCGGCCGATAATCGAAGTTTATTTGTTTGTTTTATTAGCCATCGCGCATCGAGTATGAAAGTTTTGCGTTTATAAAAATATAAAGAAGAATTCGAGCAAGTTTGTAAAATGTATTCTGCAAGGACAGTGAGTATTTTTTAAAAATTATGTGACTTTGCCAAGCCACACCTAAACGCATATGGCCGACGAAGTTTTGGCAGTGGCCGGCCCATCAGGGAACAAACGAAGTAGACGAAGTGTTTCAAAATCTGCGCAAGAAGAATTTTATTTCGAAGGCTACGATCGTTTAGACTTTGGTTCAGGTTCGGAGGGGAGTGAGTTTGAGGATTTTAGGGACGAAACGAATTGCATCACGAGACAGACGAAGATAGCGAGGTTTCCGATGGGACGGCCACAGACGCCGATGGTGGCAGTGAAGCCGAGTCGGGCAGCAGGTCGGATTATGGTGCGGCTGATCGCTGTGATAGTGACAGATTACCAACAGTAAGTGACACTACATCTAACTCTTCGCGTGTACACTTTACTACTACTCGTGCTTCCAAAACAAGTGCTGTTATAAATCTTACTACTAGGAAAATAGGCCGTGCAGCTCGTCATGTTCCTGTATCTCGTGCTAGGACAACTCGTTTTAGAATTAGTTGTGCCCGTAGAAAAACGCGGGATTTTATATTGTTTACCTAAATTACTGTATTTCTAATCAATTATCATCATAACAACCCAATGTAGCCTAAGTAGTAGCATCGGGAGGGGGGGGGGGTAGAACCAAACCTAACCAAGCAGACGTAAGGTATAAGATAGCCACAAATTCAGTTATTAGTCAGGAAGTGTTTGTGTGTTCTCATGGCTGGATAATTTGTGCCTGAGTTGTGAGTGTGTGCGCGTGTGATACTTCTGATACTACCTGTAGAAGCAAGCAAAGGTAAGAAAATTACAAATCCATTTATTTGTTTAGGCTTATCACATTGTGTCATTTGGTTCATTGTCAATTGAGATGCATGTCACCTCTTTACTCAGTGGGCATCTCTGCATTACATATTGTTTACAATTTGCTCAAAGAGAGCTTCACTGCAAAACAAAGGGTTAGTAATTTGTTACCATCTTGCAGGAAAAATATTATAACATCCAAAAGTATATGAAAATGAGTGCTGGCAATTTTTTTTTTAGTGAGACTACACTTGGCTTTCAAGGTTTAGGCACTCAAAATTAATCTAACATACTGCATAAACATATAGTTTGGTAGCTCAATAAAGGGTAAATTTACATTTTATAAACAATGATATTTATAAATTTTTCTACGTTTCTAGAAATTTTCTAGAATAACAGTATTTATTCCATCACACACCCTGGGTTATCTAGTTTCAGAAAATGTATACATCATGGAGTTTGAAGTAGAACTTTAGGTTTTATAACAGATTTAGTTCAGCAGTGCAAGTATGCCTAAAAATGCTTGCTTTTTAGGGAATTACCATACACTCCTTCTAGGGTTAACATGGGAGGGTTGAGATGAAACCTAACCCTCATTTTAACCTTCATGTAGTCTTGCATTTAACCGTCGAACTCTTACTCAGTTGGATTAACTTGTCGAAAGAACTTTGCGTTTGATATCTCGTTTTCAAACGGCCAAAGAGCTTGGCGGGAATCCTTAAAACAAGTTTTATTTTCGAGAGATTAGACACTACCGCTGTGACGTCACGCTGTCCTACTACAAAGTCCTATACAATTGAATGGAAATGAAAGTTGCTTTACTTGGCGCGACACACTAGTGTGAGTCTAGATTACGTGTTTGCAAGTTAATTTCCGCAACGAACGCAAGAGGGCACTAACAACATACATTATAGCAAAGGCTTTGTTATGTTGCGCTGCTTTGTAATCTGACAATGCGTCATCGTTAGCGAAATCGCGTTGCACTGTTAAAACAATGGTCGGTTCTCGTTCTTACTATGTCTCTTGGTTCCGGTTATTTTTGTTACCCTACTTCACATATTGGTCCGGTTTTGCGGTTTTGGGTTGATATTCGTCCACTGTTTATATACTTTAGGCTTAACTTTAAACCAGCGGCAATCCAAGCCTAACTATTGCTGCATAGTTAAAATCCACTAGTAATATGCCTATCGTTTAAACTGGCCGGCCTGTTTTCACGAGCTGACAGAAATTAAGCTACAAATTTTTAATAACTACGAAAATTACCGATTGATCACCGCTCAGTTTCTTCGATACGACAAGAATGTGAAACAAGATGGAGACCGAAGTACCGGAAAGTGATAGCAGAGAGTCCTTATCTCCAAGCATGAACGATCCGAAGACAGATGACGACTCTTACCCTATTCCTCAAAGATTCCTTCGGCACACAGAAGTTCGCAAAGATGGCCGCCATGCGCTTTACGTGGACGTGACGCCATACAAGCCGGAAGAGGTGGATGTATCCATCCTCGAAGGCCAGCTCCGCGTTAGTGTCAAAGAACCTGACAGCATTCCCAAGGGTGGTAAGGTCATACAATTATACTTTCGTTTCATTGGTGATTATGTATTTTAGTTAAACCGAACCACGCAAAATCACTCAATTTGGAAAATGTTGAAGACGACGCGCGGAACTTACAGAGCAGTGACATTTGCCGCCATATTGGCACAAGTATGGGTTTTGAAGGGCATAACTACAAGGTGCACTACAAAAAATGGAGGGAAAAACAACGGAAGAGCGGATTTCTTAGGCTTAAAATAACGTTGTTTTCTCCAACAAACATCGCGCGTTTTAGGTCTAAGAAATCACTCTTCACAGCATGGGCTTCAGTATGACGCCATTCTGTTTCTCTCTGCAGTGCCCCTTGCAGCTAACCCATTAAGGCTCCAGCATAGAGTTGTATATAATAATACTACGTTGTGTTACTGCTCTATACACGAATATCCTTATCCTTTGTTATCTCTAAAGGTGTCAGTCAATTCTTATCGTTGACAAGCATCAGGATTTATTCTTGCAAGTGTTAACGATTTGTTTTCATTTAGATTGCTAATAAACCGAGCAAATTCTTTTTATTTCTGGTGTGTTTCATTGCTGGTGGAGCGTCGCGTGTCCGCCATTGTGGTAACCGGTCGAAAACAAGAAAACCTGATTTCGACCAGAACATTAGTAAACGAAAATTATCCGGCTGGGCAAATTGTTTGGTTGCTGTTTCTGATGTTATATTTTAGCCACAGCGAGCGCGACAGCGCGTGCGAGGCACGTAATTTGGGGAAACAAATCAGAACGCATCAAATCTGTTAAGTTACCAGCGCATCGATTGAACTATTACCGATTACTGTCTCCTGGTGATTCTTGACTCGAGTATGACTTCAGTAATGGCGGACAAGTAACGCTTCGTAAAGGACAGTGACAGGGTCGGGGAAAACAATGAATTTACAACAGCTAACGGCCAGACACACCAATTTTCAATTAATACCGATTAACACGAAAGACCGATTGTTATGATGAGGTAAGAATTAGCGGCTGTAGAGATTATATGTTCGTATATGCGCTCCGCACGTCTTCTTCAACATTACCCTCAATTTTGGTACTTACCGACACAGTTCGTCATCCTCGTGTCATTTCACGTTACAAAAATGGGGAGATATGTTTTTTAGGTCGCCAAACACGTTTTGAGTTCTTCAAAAACGTTTTTAAACCACGTAAAACGGTCGGTCCGGCCGTGTTAAAGCGGCGGCCATGTTCCCGGGTACAGAGTAGCGCGACAAGGTGACTTGGAGAAAACGGAAAGTAATGTTCCAAACTATGTTGCCTTGCTCGCGTTGTTCAGTTTGGGTGGAAAAGTTTTTGGTTACGGTTTCTGGTGTTATATGTTTAATCACAGCGAGAGAAGCACGTACTTCGGAAAGAAATGAGAAAGAACAAATAATTTCCGTTTCTTTCATTACAAAGCAAATCAGGTTTTTCTGCTCGTTTTACGTGTTTTCAATATTTGTTTTTCACAACTTAAAACATATTTACCCCAGATTTTTTAATTTTAAATGGGAAGAGGATGAAGGTCTGCGTCGGTTATTAAAAAAATTGAGCGATTTGGAGTGGTTCAGTTAAAGGCACATAACTCCCTCCGGTATATTTTAGCAGTTTCACTCGATACATACCTTTCATTTGCTGGTCTCAGGTTACGATGCAGATGTCAGTAGTGGCGCGTCAATGTTATTAAGCTTGTTTTAAACGGCTCGGTCCGAGCGGTATATAACTCCCGCCACATTGCTGGCAAGCCGCGGCCCTGGAGGAAGGATAATCCTTCGCTCAAGTTTGCGACTTGGTCGTACGATGTGTCACGTTGCAGC
Source organism: Lithobius niger (assembly GCA_023313725.1). Lineage (NCBI taxonomy): Eukaryota > Metazoa > Arthropoda > Chilopoda > Lithobiomorpha > Lithobiidae > Lithobius > Lithobius niger. The sequence continues at coordinate 9,124 of JAHWFP010094808.1, read as the reverse complement.
GGCCCCGAAATGAGTATGACTAGTGTCGTAGAGCAATGCGCGCTGCGGTCGTTTGAACTATATTTTAGCATAGGTGACGCAGAGTAAAGCGGCCAGAACGGAGGGATTTATGTGCCTTTAAACTACATAATTACCGTTTTATCAAACGAAGAATGGTTTATATTACGACAAGCACCGACACCGACGGTTTCCGGAAATGGCATATTAGTGCTACAATTCCAGTGGATTTGAAGATCGCTAACCTAGATTTGCAGATTTCATGTGGTTTGCACGTTTTTGACGATTTGCATAGATTTACACTGTTTTATACAGATTTACACCGATTTGCAGAGCTTTGCCTTAGAAGTTGTTATTCTTACTAGAAGTTTTAGTAATTGTTATTCTGTTTTTCTTTTTCTTTACTTTAGTTAATGCAATGACAGATGGCATGTACAGCTAACGGGATGACAGATGCATGGATATAAGTTACAAGCTGGTTAGTTAGTATCTCGTAGCCAAAATGACGTCACTTGACGTCAGTGACGTCATATTGGCTACGAGATACCATCTGGAGGGCATAACTACAAGTGGCACTAGATTAAAATGTAAGTGAAAACAACGGCATTTCTAGTCAAGACAGTGCTTTGCGAACGGATTTCTTAGGCTTAAAAAAACGTTGTTTTCTCCAACAACAAAAATCATGCGTTATAGGCTTAAGAAATCCGGTCTAATAGCATTGGCTTCAGTAAGACGACCTTCTTTTCCCCCTCCAGTGCCCCTTGCAGCTAACCCTGTTACTTGCTCCACCATAGAGTTGTATACAATAATACAACGTTATGTCACTGCTCTACAGACTTGTTAAAATTGCTAATCTACATATTTCGTTTTTTGTAACAAGGGGATGACAGATGCATGACTGTAAGTTGCTGGCTGGTTACCTTTTTTTTTTCAAGTAAGGTTTGCATTATCCAATCTTAACTTTCTAAACTAATTAAGTGACTGAATCTTATGACACTTAATGAGAAGTGCAGTCAAAAGCACCTACGGTGTGACTGCCCACAGATCAGTGAAATCAGTAAAGTAAAAAAAATCTTGGTACTCTATATGCTGGAAGATTTGGATTAGCGCATTTCTAGTTGGCTGCGTGCACTTCTCTGCATGGTGTACGCTTACTGTACAATGTAAAGGCTGAGAATGCTGCATTGCGTTCAGGCTAACAAAACTTAGTACCGCCTGTGGGGATTACACTTTTCCACCCGGGGATAACTTGCGAATCCGTCACCAGTTTTTTTTTCGAACCACTTTATTTAACAATCGTTTGCTAATTACGGATTCACAGGCTGCTTTTAACTTTCCGTCAATTGTGTCAAGTTTTTTAGTTGCATGTTTGTTTTTCCCCAGAATATTTTTCAAAGCAGCTATCAAATATTTAAACCTTCAAATAGACGCGTGATTTTGTTATTTTTGGTATTTAAGACTGAAAGAGACTCGTTCGCCCAGTTTATTTGCTGCAAAATTTGCATCCACCATGGTTGCAGATCAAGGTGTAGTCAAGTAGCAGATCGATTAAGTGTAGAATTCTCTTTAGGTTGTTCTGATCCGCCATTAGATGATGTGGAGTGAGAAAGTTTCCAAATTGGTACGTAAATTCTACTGTAACTAATAGACAGAAGGGAAGGGACATCGCCGTGATTCGAACCAGTTATCTTCCAATCATCGAGGGGCCGAGATAACGACCAGAATATGACAGAATAAATCCCAAAGGCTCCTTTTCATTCTTTGGCCAGATCAACTTTGGACTCCACGATGGCTACCATTAAAAGGAAATATAGAAGTTAGTTCAAATTAAAAACAATGTGGACACAAACAACATTACGATAACTCCGTCGCCCCTGGTAAAACGGGCGTAGCTTGGTCCCTAACAATGGTAGAGCCTTTAAATTAGCCTTGATGCAAAGAGGTTAGGTTCGAAGATAGGTTCCCACCTTTCGAATGAACGTAATTTGGAGTTGGCCATCTTAATTAGAAGCGTCACAACAGCAATTTAAACTGATACAAGCCCCTAGTAAAACAGACGTAGCTCGGTCCCTAACAGTAGAAAAGCTTTTAAATTACCCTTGATGCAAAGAGGACATTGCCACCTTTCGAATGAATCTAATTGGAGTCGACCACCTTTATTAGAAGCGTCACAACAGCACTTGAAAGTTAAAAATGAGCGAATTATCTAACGGCGAGCCGTGGGTGCTTATCACCATGCGTTAAATGTCCTACGTGTGGCATTATGAAGAAACTGAAGAATCTTTTTTTTCTTCAAAAAATCATAAAAAATTGTAGTTTAAATCCAGAAAAAAATTTTAGAGACTTCATTACTCTCGAACGTTTTTACGAAACGTTAATTTTTAAGTGTTTTCGAGCTATACGTAGTGGCGGTGTTTTGTCAGTTTTAATATGTAATAAATGTATCCGGCCAGCATATAGACCGGCATGAAATAATTGAATAGGACCTCTGTTCTATTTTTATGGTTTTCGGAAGCCATGGTAAGAGACAGACGGGGCATTCGTATTGCGAAGCTATAGAGGTGAAATTCTTGAACCGCCGCAAGACGAACTGCTACGAAAGAACGAAAGTTAGAGGCTAGAAGGCGATCGGATACCGCCCCAGTTCTAATTAAAAATGTTTTACTTGTGTAAAAAAAAAAAAACTCGTTGTGTAAAAAAACTGGTTTAAAAAACGGTAAAAAGCTTTACTTGTGTAGAAATCCCCCATTCCTCCTCCCCCGGTCTTATATCCTTGCCAGGGCCGTATAAGCTCTTGCCCGTGTAGGCCCAACCACAATGCCGTTCTTTTTTTACCCAAAGTTTCCCCTCCCCAAACTCTTACCGAATGTTTAATCTCTCGCCCCCCCCCCCCCAACTCCCTACCACCACCTCTCTTAATTTCCATGTTTTGTTCTTTTACGATATATGGAAAACTAGAAAGGGAGTATGACTCATGCTATGTTACTAAAGCAAAGTAATTAAAAGTAACCTATTTCCGTTGCCCTTTAGACTTTTTTTTTTTACTACCTGAACGATAAATTAAAGCGAGATATACAGATGGAGTGGTTTAGTGTTACTATACTTTTCAAATGATCATTAGTTGATATCATATTTGAGAGAGTTGTTCACTAGCGGTGAACTGCTCAGCTTTCCTCCAAGCCCAGAGCTACTACTTTTTTTATTCTTTTGGGTGGAAAATGGAGAAATCTTAGGAATATGTTTTGAGAAGGACCTCGTTTTCTTTCCTTCCTTTGATTTCAGCACTGAGTGCCTCTCGATTTCACTCGCTCGTGACTATCATTTTACGTCAACACTACGAGCACACACGATTGTTTTTAGTCCCTCGTGCTGCCCCTAAAAAGTGCCGCTATAGGCCCGGGCCTCCCAGGCCTACTTCGAAATCCGGCACTGATCCTTGCACCATTTTGTTCAGGGTAGTTCCTGTGGGATCTGGTCAACATCTCTGCCCATGCGATGATGGTTTTCGTGGTTAGAATACCCGAGGTATCTGCTCTCTTGTAGCCTAGTGTTATGTGCAGGGTACATTGTTATCTATATACAGGCGTATATTATCTGTAATTCAAACAAACTGTGTTGATCTGAAAAATATTGCTAACTAGCTCAACATAATTTAGGAAGTAAAACGACTCGATTGATAAGTAATGTTTAACTGAATCAATGTCAAAACAGCAAAGGACCACAATTAAGCTGTTCTATAACATTTCAGCTACCACATTGTTGCTGAAGTGTTAAGTCCACATGAAACCTTGCTGTTGTCCTCAGCCATTGCGACCACCAAAAAGACAACACTACAGATACTGTTATTTAATGTTTTAGTCCATCAGGTTTCAACACAATGCAGATTAAATTCGTGCTTATTCAAATATTTTGACGCCTAAACATGGAAATAGTAATATAAAACTGCTTTGTTTTGTAGTGCTTACATTATTGAGTACTATATTTCTTATCATATCAAAAACCAAAACTGGTAATAGGGACCGACAAGTTCCGAATGGTTCGGCCCTTCAAAAGAGTAATATCAACACACCAAAACATTTGCCAAGTTAATCACACTGACTGATAGTTCGAAGGTTATTAGGGGTAAGGTGGCCTGATGGTTAGCATGACTGTCTCCAGTGCCAGAGGTCCCGGGTTCGAATCCGCCCTCAGCCACCCCTGGCATTTTCTGGCAGAGAAGGACCCTGTGATGTCTCGTGGGTGTAGGATTTCCGATAGGATTTACCTAGTAAAATTGACCCTCTCGCCTTCTGGCGCCATGGCTAACGCTGGGTGCGCGTCAAAAAGCTACAGTTCGAAGGTTAAATGAAAACTAGTCTGTTTTCGGTAGCAATGTTCAAGTTTTCATTTAACGTCCAAAGTATTATTCGTTGCGATTAAGTTGGCGAATGTTTTGGTGTGTTCATATCACTCCTTTAAAGGACCGAACCATTCGGAACTTGGTAGCCCCTTGTACCAATTTTGGATTTTGATAGGATATCATAACTTTTTTTTAACGTGTATTATACTCAACTAGCCTGCTGATGTGTAATAAATTGCCACGTCAACAGTAGCTTTGAGTGGTAATTTTTCTATCTACCCCAAAACAAAACTTGTTAAGGATTCCCGCCAAGTTCTTCGGCCGTGTTAAGTCGTGGTATCAAACGCCAAGCTTTTTCGCCAAGCTAATTCCACCGAGTAATAGTTTGAAGGTTAAATGAAATAATAAAAATTGCTTCATATCACATTTGTATTCAAAATAACACATTTTATCTTCTCAAATAGCTGTTTACACTGTTGACAGTGTGCTCGTTTCCTAATAGTCATCAACTGAACAAATGGTTTGGCCACATTATCACATTTGTATTCAAAATAAAACATTTTAACTTCTTAACTGGCTGTTTACTCTGCAGACAGGTGCTTGTTTCCTAGTAGCCATTACCTGAACAATCAAAACAATACATTTCAACTTCTTAATAACTGGCTGTTTAACTGTTACCAGTGTGCTCGGTTCCTATAACAGTCATTACCTGAACAAATGGTTTGACCACATTATCACATTTGTATTCAAAATAACACATTTTATCTTCTCAAATAGCTGTTTACTGCACTGTTGACAGTGTGCTCGTTTCCTAACGGTCATTACCTGAACAACTGGTTTGGCCACATTATCACATTTGTATTCAAAATAACACATTTTATCTTCTCAAATAGCTGTTTACACTGTTGACAGTGTGCTCGTTTCCTAACGGTCATTACCTGAACAACTGGTTTGGCCACATTATCACATTTGTATTCAAAATAACACATTTTATCTTCTCAAATAGCTGTTTACACTGTTGACAGTGTGCTCGTTTCCTAACGGTCATTACCTGAACAACTGTGTTGGCCACATTACCACATTTGTATTCAAAACAACACATTTTATCTTCTCAAATAGCTGTTTACACTGTTGACAGTGTGCTCGTTTCCTAACGGTCATTACCTGAACAACTGTTTTGGCCACATTATCACATTTGTATTCAAAACAACACATTTTATCTTC
>JAHWFP010094807.1:62453-81484 GCA_023313725.1 Lithobius niger | reverse complement strand
TGGGCTGTAAGTTGAAGGACTGGCTAGAACAGATGGATACCTATATTGAGAGCAAAAAAGGATCTGGTGATGAGTTGCGTACGCTTCTTCTCACGGTTTTGACTGGGAAGACGTATCCTGATAAGAATCACACTTGGGCTCAAATCCACGCAAGCTTCAAGCGTCAGCACATCGGGGTGAAGCCAGACACAGGCTTCCTGATTGAAATTTCCAGGATGCGGCAGCATGAGGACTTGTCTCCACATGACTTCATGACTGCTGTGCAAGTCAAGTGTTTGAGTTTGACCACCCCGATCCCTGAGGAAACTCAAGTGCAGATGATTTTGCTGTACTTCCTGACGTTCGCGACAAACTTGTTGCAGTAAAGCCAAAATCTTTTCGTGCTCTGCGTGCTGCGATCTCTGATTTAACTAATTGGCATCTGTTTCACGGTCATCACAAGGCCAAGTCATCTGCGGACTCTGTAGTGCATCATGGACAGAAAACTGATGCTAGTGTTTTACAGAATTGTAAACCAGTGCCTGTTGCTAATGTCATGCATTCTTTTTCAGGAGGTGCTGTTTTACCAATGAATGTACAGTACCGCTCAAAAGTAAATGGACAAATACAACAATAGATGTGCTGCTCCGGCCTGCTGCTGTAAAGGGGACGAGCATTTCCATTGTTCCAAGAAATAGCGATAGCAGAGAACAATCTGTATCAAAATTAGCAGTATGCCAACAATGCCTAAAAGGAGTAAACTACAAGTATTCTGTCTACCAACGTTCGACGTAAGCCTAGTTTGACATACCACGAACTGCTGGTGCCAGACAACAGCCTAACGAAATTTAATACTGAAACTCAGCCGAAATGGTCATTGAACAAGTTGGCTGTAATTTTCGCACTGTGTCGACGATTGTTCGAAGTGCTAAAAGTGAACTAGGAATACTTATGAATGCAATTTAATTCTGAATTACTTTTCACTTCAATTGTGTTTCACTTGTTCTTGTTTAATGAGACTTTAAAGCAACACCCGGCCTGCATTATAACCTTCCACCTGCCTTATAACAGCCACGCGCCGATCGCATCCGCGCATTTACCATAGCCAAGGTCAACTCAGATAGTAGCTTCGTTCCTTGCATCGAAGAACGCAGCTACTGTGTTAGTTGGCATTGTGCCTAATAGACAAGCCAGCGTGAACGCATTAATTGTGTCGTCAAAAACCGGAATGATTCTTGTATTTTAAAATCGCAATTTATAATTTTCTAGAATAGTGTCTTATAATTTTGCTTCGGCGATGTATTGGAGTAAATAATTTTAATTTTACTGCATTATTCGTTTAGATGTTTGATCTAATAGTAATTACTAGCAAATGATTAAAATTAGTACTGCACACACACAGATAAAACTTCCAGGTCATTGTAGGCGCGCAAACGATCATATACGTTCTGGAAGAACGTGAATTAAGTTCCCCAATATTCAACAGAACCTCTCCCAGGTCGCGCGGCTTGGCCGCTGTGTGCGTAGGGGCCCTAACGGTAAGTAAATAGACCTGTGGGGCCGTACTTGATGTGGAGGATCGAGAAAAATAGTATATCCCTTAACTGGAATAAGAGTGTCACTGTCTTGAAGATTGCTGTAATTCAAAACTTTAATTTAAAAAAATCTATTTAATTAGGAAACATCAGCTTTAAATAATTATAGCTTGGGTGATCACGGTTCTGACCACAAACTTGGTGGCAGTCATTTTGGCTATGATATCACTACTTTCTCTGGCGAAAACTTGATCGTTCCCTTTGCTTTCAGTCTTCACTGGTTATTAGTTCAAAAGTTAAATGAAAAACTTGACCATTGCTACAAAGGTTAAGTTTTTCCTGTATCGTCTGAAATATTAACTAGTGGAATTAATTTTGGAAATTTTTTGGTCGGCTGATATCACTTCTTTGAAAGGCTAAACCATTCTTTAATGGGTTACTCTTTCATCAGCTTTATTTTTTTTATATATCACTTTTGCTTCAGTAGAATAAATAAGTAAATATTAGGCCGTTTAAAAAAATTATTTCTCGAGCTTTGGTGCGGATAGACGGTTTTTTAGTCTTCTGTGCAGTCTTCTATACAGTTTTCAGTGCAGTCTTCTGAAAGCGGCTGAGACGACTATAACAACGACTTTGTCCGTCCGTCCGTCCGTCACTTTTCAACTATGGAACGGAACAGATGACAATCTGTTTTCACCGTTTGTCTTTTCGTCCAAAAATTAGTTTAAAAACACGGCAAGTTAAAACAGCTACTATGCCTTCTCGACGTAACTCAATGAAATAATAATATTTGATCGTCGCATTTAACCACTACAGGAAGTCACGCAACCGTAAAAACAAAAGAATTTTGCAAACGACACACAGTAGCGTCATTTTAATAATGTCGACACCGTCTTGCATGGATGAATAGGTCTACTCTCGAACCAAATTCTTCTTTAGCAGCAACTTACGAAATTAAAACGGCAGGTAAAAAAATTAGGCCTAAAAGCAGAAAATTAGGCCTTAAATCACGTTGCCGCGGCAACTCTAAATCTCCGCACCATGTTGCATGAATGCTTAAGCCTACTCTCGAACCCAATTCTCCGTTAGCTGCTACTTATTAAATTAAAATGGCTGCTAAAGATTCGGCCTAAAAGCTGACAAGTACGCCTTAAATCTAAAACTAGTCCTAAAAGCTATCACATTTTTAACCGGCAGGTGTGTTTTTAGATTATAATTATAATAGAGATCGCTGTCCCACTGAGTGATAAAGGTGTGCGCCTCAATATTATCGAAAGTGGACGAAGTTTACAGAAGACCGGTTACGGCTAGGTAGTCTCTGCAACCGCTTGTTTTATTTTATTATTTATTCCATTCTCACGGCTTCAAAAGACCCTCGAAGTTTTATAAAATCTAAATGCTGTGCCACATTTTTCTAAAAAATGTCCGGTTGTTTGCCTTCTTGGACAAACGTGCTGTTCTAATGCGCCTTTTTTGGGAGTTACCTGTAGGTTTTTTCTGAATAACTGGAGAAACTTTAAAATAATGTATTGGAATATCAAATTGGTCATTTTTTGGAGAAGTTATGAAAAAAAAAACAAGTATCGGTGTCGATGCTGCATTTCTGAATAAAAAATTAAAAGGTTCTGCGAAGAGAGGGGGGGGGGGAGGAAGGTTACTCCATTCCATGCGGCGGGACTTAAGAAACAACTTTTTTTTTTAAACGGCCTTATTTTAATTAAATACACTGCACGGTGGAAACTGGCTTGGATAACTATAAAATCGAATGAACCAATTGTTATTACTTCCTTTAAAGCGAAACAATTCAAAGCGAGTGTGAAATTCAGTTCAAATTTATTCAAAGGGTTTAACGAGCGTTAACAAAATTTATTTGTCTGATGTTTGACAATGTTTCCAGACGTAATGCAAAAAATAAGGCTTCGTTTTGGGTTCAACAATAAAATTAGAAAGTATTGGCGCTCCATACCAGTACAGCTGATTACCGAATGTCGGCTCCAGTTTTGCTTTCTATTGTTGCAAGCACGTGAACATGGCAACAAAGGTTTGTCCATTTACTTTTGAGCGGTACTGTACATGCTTCTTCTTTTCAGCAAGGGTTGGTAGTGAGTGGTTCACCTAGTGTTCCGCAAGGTATGGTTGTGAGTGGTACGCCAAATGTAAATGTGAATTTGCAAGCTGTTGGTAGCCAGTGTTACACTACTGTAGGCCAGTTTAATGCTAGTAGTCTTGGTGTGGCGAATAACACACACAATTCTAGGCAAACTTGTAACCCTACTGGTAATGGTAATTCTGGTGTAGTGAGTTTTGCGAGTAACATGAACGATATGGTTTCGATAGTGGCAGTACTGGTAACACTCGGTCAAACCAGCAGAATGCTAGTACTGTTCAAGGTAACTCAGTTGGTTGCCAAGGTAATGTGATCATTTTGGGTGATCCGAATGTACAAAACAGTACGCCTATGTTGACGAATCCTGTTCAAAGCAATCAAGGTGCTACTGGTGGTTTTATTTTTCCAGTTCAGGCTAGTGGTGTTGCGGGTAACCAAGGTATGTTGCGAATGCTGGTTTTGTTGCGAATTCTGTGCAGGCAAGTGGAAATGTTGCTTCTCTTTCATTTTTGGGTGGAGCAGCTGGTGGTGCGGACGCCTCGAAGAATGTTCAGGGGGGTTCTCGCAAGAATTTTAGGCTACCTCGCAGCGAGTGGCTTAAAACCGTTGAGTGTAATACTTGTCATGTGTTAGGCCACCTTGCTAAAAATTGTCCATCAGGTGTTAGTCCCATGCGTTTGATAAATTCTTGTCAACCTGGTTTGATGTACCTTGATATTTCTGTAAAGGGTTCTCTCTTTGCTGCCTGTATGGATTCTGGTGCTAAGAGCAGTTGCATGTCTCGCAGCTGGCTGCAGCTTTTGTTTCCGCAATTTGAAATGATTCCCTGGCCTAAGGATAGCGCAGTTTTTGAGCTAGCTGATGGTTCCGTCGCAAAACAACCTCTGGGGACGATCAAGTTGTCTGTGTTTGTGAATGGTAAACACACTTTGGTTGATTTTGTCGTTTTTGAAGATTTGGGTGACAATTGCATTCTTGGTCTGGACTATTGGGAGAAGTCAGGTTTCATCCCCGATATTGCTAATCGTCGTGCCTATTTCTTTGACAAGGCTGCTGATTCCCATTCTGGCACGTTTCCGCTGATTGGCTGGAACAAAAGTGATGCGGACAGCGACAAAGTTCCTTATGAGAATTGGTCCCTCGTCATTGGCTACTGAAGACGCTTTGTTCAATGCCATGACAGCCGAACAATTTTTGGAGTTGGATTCTCTCTTGGACAGGAACACATCTTTTTCCAAGGAAAGCTGGTCGTACAACACTTCGTCAGCATGAGATCAAGTTCAACGGTGATCCGAAGCCTTTCGTTGCAAAGTATCATCGTCAGTCACCTGCCATGAAACGAGAGATGTCGGCCATGATAATCAGCTGCTTCAGGAGGACAAAGTCGAGCCCTCAGTAAGTGAGTGGTGTTCCTAAATCTTCATGAAGAGGAAGAAGGATGGCACCTTTCGTCCCATGCTTGACTACAGGAAGTTGAATGGTCACATCAAGACCGACTCGTACCTGATGCCGAGGACGGAGGAAATGATTGAGTTTCTTGCTGGGAAGAACTACGTCTCTGTTCTGGATGGTGAATATGGCTTCCACCACATACCCCTCAGTGAAGAGTCATGGGATGGCACAAGTTTTATTTGCAATCGTGGTGTTTTTCGTTGGAAGGTGCTACCTTTTGGCTTGAAGAATTTCAGCGCAGAGTTTCAGCATACCCTCACGATGGTCCTTGGAGATCTCATTGGCTCCGTCTGTGTTTTGTATGTGGATGACATCATCGTCGCTACGGCAACGTGGCAAGATCATTTGAAGGCCATTGAGAAGATTTTCGCCAGGCTACGTCAACATGGCTTCGCTCTGAAGAGGTCGAAATGCAACTTTTACCTGCCAGTCACGAAGATCCATCAGTGCAAAAGGAATGCATCTTCAGGGCCAGCACACTGCAGCCGTTGAGCAGTACCTTCGCCCCACCACACTGAAGGCGTTGCAGAAATTTTTGGGTTTCGCCAATTATTTCAGGAAGTTTGTGAAGGATTATGCTGTTCTTGTGAAGCCGTTGACGAATCTCCTGCACAAGGATGTGAAGTTCATCTGGTCTGAGGAGTGTGAGAAAGCCTTCGTCAGGGTGAAAGCCAGGATTTTGGAGTCAGAGTGTTTGCAGCTGCCAGACTATTCCTTGCCTTTCCAGATTGAATCGGATGCGTCGGACATTGGCATCGGAGCGATTTTGTTGCAGGTGAAGGATGGCAAGACCAGGATTGTTGAGTTCTTCAGCCGTACACTCAGCGAGCGGGAGTCAAGGTTCTGCACTTTTGAGAAGGAGGCGTTTGTCATAGTGTCAGCAGTGGAGCGCTGGAGGCATTGCCTTGAGGGCACAAAGTTCATGCTTATCACGGACTGTAAGGCGTTATAGTGGGCTTTGACGAACATGAAGCACATCGTCAAGACTGCATATTGGGCTTTGAAGTTACAGATGTTTGACAATGATGACGTTGTCCACCGTCCTGGAACAGCAAATGTTGTCGCGGATGCATTGTCAAGAGCACCATTACCGATTTTCCAGATAAGGATGCAACCTCGCGTTCCTCTTCGCAGTAAGGAGCAGTTACATCAGGCTCAATGTGAAGATCCAGCTATCACCAGGATCTTCAAGCTGCTGTCATCACCGAAGTCAGACAAAGGTCGTTTCTCTGCCAAGCAAGTAGCCTACGTCGTCAAGAACTTCGTTGTGTATGAGGAGTTGGTGTACTACGTTGACAAGACTGCGTCGGGCCATGGAAGAGCGGCTGATCAGCTGTGGGTCTACGTTCCTGCTTCGCTACGTCATACCATGTTGCACGACCAGCATGATCTACCTGAGTCTGGTCATCTGGGAGTTCACAAAACGTTGAGTAGACTCCGTGCTATAGCCTACTGGCCTGGACTGTTTGGTGACACTAAGAAGTATGTGCGCTCGTGTCATGCTTGTCAAGTCGCAAAGCCTTAACTGCAGTGCAAGAAAGGTGCTATGGTTTCTGTGATACCAACAGCTCTGCTTAGTCATGTTTGAATTGACTTTGTTGGTCCTTTGCCAGCTGCGACTCAAGGGAACAAGTATGTGCTCTCCATTGTGGACTATTTTACCAAGTGGGTGTGGTTTATTCCAACGAGATTCTGCACGGCAAGAGCAGTGGCGACTCAGCTCTTCAAACATGTCATCCAGTGGAGAGGGCCACCGCAGGTTTTAATTTCTCACAATGGTCCTGCCTTTGTCTCGAACTTATTGACAGTGTTGGCAGAGAGGAGTGGCATCGCTCCGCAAGATTTATGCGTACCACCTGCAAAGTAATGCAACGGACCGCGTGAATCGTACGTTGAAGAACTGTATCCTTGCCTTCGTTCATGACAAGCACAGTTCCTGGGGTCCTCTGCTTCCAAACCTTAAAATAGCGCTGCGGACGACACCGCATGCCAGCACCGGGAACATTCTGTTCTACCTGATGTTTGGCTCCGACCTGTGGAACCAAGCCAAGCTCGTCTGCTTACCAGCGCTTCCTGCAGGACAGTCTCAGGAAGAGTATGTCGAGAACCAAGAGCGTTTTCTGAACAGGTAAGAGACATCGCCTGTGCTCATCTGGCTGAGGCAGCGAGGACTGCGAAGAAGTATTATGATGGGAATCGCAGAGAGTTTGAGTTCAAGCCTGGTGACTTGGTGAAGATCAAGGCACACATCCAGTCGTCTGCTGACAAGGGTGTGACGAAGAAGCTTGCTTCTCTGTTTTTGGCCCCGTACCGCATTCAAAGGAAGAAACACAAGTTAAACTATGTGGCACAGGCCATTGATGATCTTCAGGATGTTCGGACTGTCAATGTTGTGGATATTGAGCACTATTAGGACCCCATGTCCATGGAGTGCTACGAACTAGCGTCAGGTGGTGAAGATTCTGATCAGAAGATTGGACCTGTTGGAAGTGAAGCTCCAGCTCTCGTCTCGTGAGATCAAGCCCCGATGTCGCCCCCAAAAACGCCTCTCTCCTGAGATCGAGCCCCGATGTCGCTCCCAAAGTCGCCTCTCTCGTGAGATTGAGCCCGATGTCGCTCCCAAAGTCGTCTCTCTCATGAGATCGAGCCCCGAAGTCGCTCCCAAAGACACCTCTCTCGTGGGATCGAGCCCCGAAGTAGCTCCCAAAGACACCTCTCCCGTTAGAGCGAGCCCCAGAATCGCTCCTATCTTGACAGCGCCCGAGATTGAGCAAAATCGTCATTATGAGCACGAGCGCTACATGACAGCCGCGGTGCATGGTGACATCAACATACCTGAAGGTTGGTTTGGCAGAAGAGTTGTGGACGTTTCTTCTACGGATCCCGCTGATAATGCACAGGGAGGAGTGAAGTACACTGTGCAACGTACTCCTGACATCCCAGGACTAACGAGATACAGTCTTGGATCTCTCGTAAAGCTTCGTCAATCGCCGTCGCAAGATCCCAACGCATTGAAGAAGTATGGTCCGATACCAGATTTCACCGGTCTATACAGACTTGTCGAGCGGAAGATGCAGTTTCTCTACGGCGTTCGCCATGTGTCACACCAGGAGGATGAAAGAGATGCTCATCTGTACGCCATGCCCACGCTTGACTCAAATTGGTGCCCTGATATGACTCGTGAGAATCCACAGACTTTCCCTGTTCCTCCAGTGAATTATGTCCCCAACCAAAGTGATAAACTGTCCGTCACTGAGGTGACATCCGACAACAAACTGTCCATTGTGCGTTATGTGAGTGCGACTAGTTCGCATGGTGATTTGTCTGTCTGTGGGCAAAGTGCTGGTGCTTCTGGTAACAAACTGTCCGTTATTAGTGGTGATGAGGATGTTGTGAATAACAAACTGTCCGTTGTTGAACAACAGTCCCCAGTGCTTCGTTCCGTTTCTTCTTCTCACAACGAGGCATCCGACTATGAATCTGTGCAGGACAACGAGGGAGAGAGTTCTCCTGCCCCTACTCGCCCGAAGCGTACATTAAAATGCCCCGTGAGATTTCTTTGTGCTAGGAAAGTAGTCCCTTCTAGGAGGCAACGCCCTGTCAGAATTATTCGTAAACCTGTTCGTTACAGATTGAACTATTTGGCCGAGGTTGTCAAACCTGTCTTCGCGTTTGTGTCTTTGGCACAGGTCGATTGACCATTTACGGACCTGTTGGGGGAATCCCAGTAACTGATTGGGTTATGTTCTGAACCTTGGGTCAGTGTATATTACCCAGGTCTGATTTGTTAAACCTAATATATATTGTTGTTTAGGATTAAGTCTATTTCCTGATTTTTTTCTCTCGCAACGTTGTGGTAGGAGCTTAATGCAGGGGCAATAGGGATGACGCATTATGCCTTGGGTTGCATAGGGATGGTTGTCTGGTCCTTTGCCTTTGCTGCGGGCATACTTTGGTATGTCGACTAGTTGTAATATGCGTTAGGCCTGCTAGTGACTGTGTCACCAGTGCAGTTATAAAAATGTGTTGCATAAGTTTTGCCGGCGTCAAAAAGTATAAGTATGCTGCTGGTAGCAGACCGGAGGGGCTGGTGCAGTTGTTTAACTTTGTTGAGGGAAATTTACGAAGGATTTGCTAGTTTTAGAAAAACAGTTGCGGAGACCGTTTTTGATTAGATTCGAGATATTTGGTTGTGTAAGTAAAAAAAAAGTAACTTAGGCTAGTGGAGAATTTTGCTTGATTGTTGTTTGCTTTCATGATTGAGAATGAGTGCTTGTGTGCATGTTGATTTGAGCACATGTTCATTGTTACTCCGAGTTTTTAGCAATTGTCCGGATGCCAATTTTGTGTTGAGGGGGGAGCGTGTAAGGAGACCCGCTTTCCCGCCACCCTTGTTGATACTCTGGCTCATACCTCACCTCTTTGTTGTGAGCGCGTTCTCGTTTTGGTGCCACGCAGTCTGGTGCAGACGCGTGCAGCTGTAAGTTGCGACGAAGCGAGTCGCCCAGATGTCCCCAGATCGTCATATTATTGAATTGTTTTGTAAGTTCGTTTGTCGTCGTGATGAATAATTCCCGTGTTCAAGAGCTATCCAGTGAGTTGTTTGTCTTGTTGGGAATAATGACCCAGACCCCATTATACACGGAATGCGATAACTAGGTCATACACTTGTGTTAATGAAAAGAAAAGTAACAAGCAGAGTATAGATCAGTTTATTGGTGGTTATGTATTGGATAGTCTTTTAAAGTGGGAGATGAGGAAATGGAGGAAAGTGTTACTGAAAGCAGTGAAAGTGGTGTCAAGGTCGAAGATAATGGGCTTACACAAAATGATACAGTTGTCCAGTCACAACACGTTTTAGTCAATAAACAAGCTAGTGTTGTGGCCGACTCTGTAAGGGGTACGGAAACGAGTAAAAAGGTTGCAAGGAAAGAAAATGTAGATTTGTTGACAGCAGGAGTTGAAGACTTGTTAGCTTTTAAAGCTGAAGTTTTAAAGCAAGTGCAGGTGCTTGATCCTGGGTTGAAGGGATGGCGAGTGGCAGCTGACGTTGAAGGTACATCTTTTTTTTGGAACGATGATGTCTTACGTAGGAAATGGTTGGCAGCAAATGGCACCAAAATGGGTGACCAGGTAGTGGTACCTAAAATGCTTACGGAGCAACTGGTAAGGAGGGCGCATGCTAATGCCTATTTTGGGCCACGGAAACGACCATTGCCAGGTTGCAAGAAGTATTTTATGGGCCGGGAATGGGTGCACAAAGTAAGGATAGGATAGAAGTGGTGTGAAAACAGTCAGAAATACGGAAAAGGCTTGAGGAAGGGCAGGGAAGAAATTAATTTAGCTCAGGTTGTGGAAGAGCCTTTCATTAAGGTGGTAGTTGATTTTGTAGAGTCTTTCAAAGTGGCGTCGAACGGAAATATGCCTGTCTTAACGGTTTGTGATAGGGCGACTGGGTATCCTGAAGCAGTTGCGGTCAGGGAGGCTTACTCACACACGATAGTAAAGGAGTCGCTGGCTAGTTTTTCAAAGCTTGGGTTCTCTGTGGAACCACTTCCCTTCCACCCTGATCCCTCCAACACCGCCGAGCAGACAGAATGATTGCGAAGTGGTCACTTCCTTTAAGGTCATCAGGAACTGAGAACTTAAAAGTGCTCCGCTAAGCCAGGGGAGCACACGAACAGATCGTTGACAGATTCCTGCACAGAATCACTCTGCCACCGTGAAAAGGTCGGGAAACCATCATGAATTACTTCTAAGCCACAGACGTCCATTGCTCTTGCAAGTCTGCGACCACTGTAGCCTTATTGGATTGAACTCCAATTGTGGTGGTGGGCATTAAAATCCCCTGCAATTATGAACGGTGGCAGAAACTGGCAAATCAGCATGACCACACATCTACTGAGATGGATGCTGTGACATGAACAAAAACCCAGGTAACCCACTGCACAACATCCACACACACACACTGCACACACATTCAGCCCACGAATACGTCTAGGTACTGGCCAAACTAGGTATGGCACTGACCACTTTATGAAAATGCCAACTTTGTTGTCTACCGTAACATAATCGGCTTGTTGCATAGTCGCTCTGCATACACTATCAACATTGGCTTCTTGAATATCAACAATATTCTTGACGTCCCCCGAACTGATTTTGAACCCCCCGGCTATTCCAAGAAATTATTGGAGTCGACAATTTAGAAGTCTGAATCATTACTCTGCCCTAACTCAAAAGCCTTCAAACCATTTGCCATCACCTAACCTAACCATTTCCTTCTTCACTCTCCACACATCCACTTGACATTACATCAGAAACACTACACGACATAAC
This sequence comes from Lithobius niger, assembly GCA_023313725.1. Lineage (NCBI taxonomy): Eukaryota > Metazoa > Arthropoda > Chilopoda > Lithobiomorpha > Lithobiidae > Lithobius > Lithobius niger. The sequence continues at coordinate 70,075 of JAHWFP010094807.1, read as the reverse complement.
ATCAACACTGAAGCCAATACTCAGATCATTAAACTCATTAGCATCGACTCCCATAGCGGTGTGCATACAATCACCATCCTCTTGCAGAGAATTGTCGTTATCGTTATCCACGGCAACATTTTCATCACTTACTTGCATCGAGCCACAATCACTTTCTAGCACTACTCGACTTGTTCCATCACTCCTACTCCTCTTTCGGACACGCTTGTTCTTGGGTGGGGGCGGAAGGACCTTCTTGTCGTAGCAATGGTCAGCAACTACTTTAGCGCTAACTCTGGTGGATTTGCCCTCAACTTTGGCTTGATATAGCAGTTTGGTGGGGCTTGCCATGCATGGGAGTTGGCCTTGGGTCAGACAGTGGCAGATTTCCTTGACCTGAAGGCAGCACAGCAGCCTGCACGCACACTTCAGCATCACTACACACCGCCTGCACATCCCCACTGTGGCTCAGCAGGAAACACTATATATGCTCTCTGCGGCGTGCTCCTGGTACAACTTCTGGTGCTACTTCCGCTCTGTCTGCTTGAAGGTGGCTGCATAGTGCATGCGGGGCCTTGTATACACCGCAGGACATGCATAGGATACTGTAACAAACGTGCCGAAAGTGTCCACACATTGAACAGCGAAGGCACAAGGGGGTGCGCTCTGTAACAACCTCCAAAGCCGGAACACCTCTAATGACAGAAATATCAGGAATATCGAAGATTGTCTTGAATGCTTTCAACTTGAAACGTATTACTTGCACAGCAGTGTCACATACAGAAGTTCCACGAAACATTAGCTTCTCACATTCGTGTGTTTCTACTTTGGCAAACGCCTCGAAAGCCTTGGAAATGTCATATTTAGTGACCTCTCTCGGGAGCTGGACTCTTGCTTCTATTGTTTGATCATGCAGGTCAAAAATCTCCACGACTTGTCTATTGATAGAGAGATTTGCTGTCGCTAGCTTCCTCTCTGCAATCGGTGATGTAAGCGTCACCTCGAAAGCACATCCAGTTCACATAGCTCCTAACGCCTCTATGCTTCACCACCCACTAATCCAAATACACTACACGATACGACACTGTCCCGGACATGTCCCTGTTAAAACTCCAGCTGACAGCAAGTCCTGAATCAACTTCTTGACGTCCGCCTCCATCTATCATTTTTCATAAAAAATACTACGTTAGCTCTACGATGTTAAGTAAAAGCAATGACGACTTAACTCGTCATGCGGTACGAAGAAGCTCCATTTAGAAGCTACAGTGGTTCTAGTGTTACTAATACGCTCCAGCCCACATGACTAGTTAACTCGTCATTATATTTAGTTTTTTTTTTACGGACGGAATAATGCCCTTAGAAGGCACCAATTTTATATTATTGGCGGAGCGAAGCTTATCCTATAACGGACACCAAATTACAAAATGTTAGTCGGTCCATTGGCTGGTTTGTTAGTTGGTTACACTTTTTTAGTCTGGGTGGAGCCAAAACGAAAGATCGGATTGAAATGAAATTTGCTACAATGCATGATACCCCAAAAAGTATTGCTGAGACAAAATTTGCCATAAATCGAACAATTATTACGGGAGAAATAAATTTTCGAATTTATTTCTAACACTCACATTGTAAATTTGGAATCGTGAATAGTTAAGGAATTCCGACGGAGCATACACCACGCTGGTGTTAGTCAAGTAAACTTAAGAAAAAAAATGGCAAATTATATATGGGTTGCTTATTTCTAGCTGATAACTATTTTCGACATAACTCAATGAAATAATTACTTTTGATCGTTGTATTTAACCACTACAGGAAGAAACGCAAACATAAAAAACAAAAAGATTCCATTAAAAACCACACATTAGTTTCATTTGAAAAAAAAACGCTTGGAGAAATTTACTTCAGTTTGGCGGCAAAAGTGGCGTTTACACTAGCGATGGGAATCCCAAATATGACACCTGATATCGTCGTATCAAGGCGAAGCGGTATATATAAAACGAAATTATAGAGCAGATGACATAATTCTACCAAATCACGAAACAATAATATGCCTGCATCTAATAGCTTAAAGATTCCTCGTTGCCACGGTAATGTTAAGTCTCGAAACCGAAACCGTGTTGCATGAAGGAATAGGCCTAACTCACGAACCCTAGTTGTTAGCTACTACTAAACGAAACCATGGTTTTTCGATCAGCGTCTTTTGGGTAAAGGTTGGGAATCTTCCATTCTACGTGCATCAAAAACTTCATTTTAGCCAAAATAGTTTTCAGATGGCGCTAGCAATTGCAAGTGGCAATAGTATTTGCTAAAATAGCATTGTTTTGAGTTACGGATTGCTGCCGATCCTACGTGTTTTGTACAAAAAATACCGAATAAATGCATTGTTCTGGCCAGGAAAAATTTATGTGATGCCTAGAACATGTTTAAACAGAATAACGACGACAAAACAAATATAGTACATAAAGTTTAATTAGAAAAAAATATTTAAAACAAGATAAAAAAATATTGAATGGATAAAGCTCGACAACAATGCAAACTTTTTCATTGTTGACAAAAGAAAAACTGGAAAAAATAAGGGAAGCCCAGTAAGACTTTGATCGAATACAACGAAACTTGTACTTTTCTTCTTTGCTTGGATTAATAAACACAAACTTCGACGTGATTTTCATTTCTTACATTCGAGATATCTCGGTTATTGTGTCATCACTTTATTGTTTAGTTGTTTTCTGATAGCCTTGGCCTACAATTACTTTAACATCATGTCACGTGCGGTTTAAAATCGTTAATGTTAAAGCGTGCGTGGGTAAGGTTGAACGATGCAGTTTTGTGTTTACGCACTAACAGTTTATTTTTAACTAAAGCCTTTTAATAAAGAAACGTTATCCTTTGCCTCTTTTCGCCTTGTCCTGTGATGAGATATCAGTGCTGTAAAAGCCAGTCTTTAGACTCGAAATGCTAGCCTTTACTATATTAAACGGTGGTTTTTTTAAAATCAGTTCCACACTATATAAAGTTACGCTTTTGCAGTGTAAGATAAGATAGAGAAGACGGCGTCAAGCAGAGGTCAAAGACACCCACCCCCAGAAAAGAACCCAAAGGGATTAGCCCCTCCACGCATCAAGGCGGGCCTTAAAGCAAGACAGGTTGGGTGCAGAAACAATAGAAACTGACAGAGAATTCCATGAGTTGACCACCCGCTCACAGAAAAAGCGTTGTCTAATATTGAGCCAGGATAATTTTCTCCTCAATTAAAAATGATGTCCTCGAGCACTGTTAGGTCTAAGAAGAAAAAAATTGGAATAATCAATAATGAGAAGACCACGAAAAAGCTGGTAGCCTAGGTAAGAATAGCATCTCCCCTATCAAATCTTTCTTGTATGAAAGGCAGATGAAGGCGCTGAAGACGATCGGAGTAAGTAAGTTTACAGACAGCTGGACACCGTATGGTGAGTCTACGCTGGCACTTTTCAAGTTTGTCAAGGTGAGAGGAATAACACAAGGGGGATAAACCTGTGAACAGTAGCCACGGACAGGGTGTATGAAAGTTTTAAAAAATATGGCAAAGAGGTAGGAATCAAGGTAGGAGAATTTTTGTAAGACATAGTGATCTTTGTAGAAAGCTTTGCGAGTGACATTATCAATATGTTTATCAAATTTAAGTTTATCATCAAACGATAACACCAAGATCTTGGTGATAAGTAATTGCTCTAGCTGCTGGCCGGAGAGATAATACTTGTTGCGACTGTTGTTATAGCCAAAGTGGAGAACTTTGTACTTCCCAGGATTTAAAAAAGTCGGTCAAGTTTTGCCCAGTTGTACACAAAATTAAGACTGAGTTGAAGTGATCATTGGCGTATCCATGCCGTTTGAAGTCATCTGCATAGCTGATGTTCCAAACTTGCAGTTTGTCGGACAAGTCAGACTTGAAAATATTGAAAAGAAGTGGTCCGAGAACCGATCCCTACAGAACTTCGGTGGTGACAGAGAGCCAAGGTGCAAAAGCTCCTCTTAGTTGTACACGTTGTTTCCTTGAAGATAAGTATGACTGGATCCAGGAAACGGTTGAGGTCCTGAACCCAAAGGCCAGCAGCTTACTGATGAGGACGCCGTGATCGATAGAGTCAAAGGCTTTGCTGAAATCTAACAAAATAATGTCACAGGGGATAACCCTATCGACAAGGCTAGAGACTTGATCGAAGGGGCAAAGTAAATTTGTGAGACATGAGTGCCCAGAAATAAATCCATGTTGAGAAGAATGAAGAATTTGAAGGTCAAGACATTCATCAGTCATAGTCCTGTGGACAAAACCCTCCAGGATTTTAGAAGCAATATGAAGAAGGCTTACTGGGCGGTAATAATTGACAATACGTTGAGAACCTTCTTTCGGTATTGGGGTTACGTTAGCCTTCTTCCACTCAGAAGGGAAACATCACGTGTTAATAGCAGTAGAGAAGATCTGAAAAAGATTCAGCTAAGGAGTCGGCACAGTTCTTAAAAAAAATTGCAGGAAGCTTGTCAGGCCCAGAAAAGGTATCTTCCTTAATTTTACGGAAAGAATCAGCAACGTCTTGTTTATGAGAAGTGAAAAGTGCCAACAGTAGGCAGTAAAGGCAGTTTGCCAGTGTTTCAAACTGAAGGCAAACATTTAAAAATCTAAAGGCTGTCATTAAGTGTTTCAAACTAAATGCAAAGCTTTAAAACTACGCTTAAGTGTGTCAAAATAATGGTGAACTCTGAAAATCTAAATTTTATTGCATAGGTATCCCACGCCAAAGACTAGCCTTTAAAAAGTAATAGCCAGTGTTTCAAACTGAAGGCAGACCTGGATTTAATGACGGAAATATGTTGGAAAACTTAGAAATAATTGAAAAGCTACGAAATTCATGTAAAACGGATAAGACTAATGTTTAAAAGATTAGTTTGATTGTAATTGTATACAATCAACACCCAAAAAAGTCGAATCTATTTTCGAAAAAATTGACCCTCTGCAGTACGAAGTTGAGTTGGAATTTCCTCATTATCTTGTTCACGTTGAGTCTGGCATTGTGATTTAAATGGTTGAGCCTCTGCTGCAATCTGACATTGCCTAGTGCCTACGGTTTAAAATCACTAAATATTGAATAACGAAATGCAGGCTGCGATAATCTTGGTAAGGGGGGTTTAAAAAAGCTTTGACCAGTGAGGAGGTTTTGGGTTAGGATTTTGAAGAATTATAAATTTGTTTGTTAGCTTTCACCTACCTCCCGAGTCCTAATCTTTGTGCGATATAAGCGGCTTCAAAATTACGTAAAAAATACAAGTGTGTGCTCGTACGAACAATGCCTATCATAGTTAGATTGGTATCCCATGGTAAAGGGTAGCCTGCAAATTATAACAGCCAGTACTTCAAATCAAATGCAAGCTTTTAAGGTATATTGCACTGGTATACCCCGGCAAAGGCTAGTCTTTAAAATGTAACACCAAGTGTAAAAAAATATAACGAAACCAAGAAACCGAAAACAAAGCAGACGGTACGCCATATTGCCAACACCTGAAGGCGTGCAGGGAAACTAAGAACTGAAGAGCCCACTGGAGTTCATTGTTATTACCGAAGCAAGACACAGAGGCTCAGTACCTCTGCAATCTTAATTGGTGACTGCACTACAACGAAACAAGGACATTTAAAGCTGTAACTGCAGTACAATCAGTATGTTTATAATACGGCCACAAGAAAGTGTACTTAGAATGGGCTTTGAAAATGCCTCAAATCCGGCATGCGTTCACAAGAAGAGAGACTGCACTTTTAATTACGATTAAGTTATGCAATTCGCGTACAACACCTTTCTTTCTGTTATCCCTTTGGCGGTAAAGCGATCACCTTACGGTTAGAACTATAGGGAGGTATCTGATCGCCTTCGACCCTCTAACTTTCGTTCTTGATGGATGAAAAGATTCTTGGCAAATGCTTTCGCACTAGTACGTCTTGCGACGGTCCAAGAATTTTACCTCTAGCGTCGCGATACAAATGCCCCGTCTGTCCCTATTAATCATTACCTCGGGTTCCGAAAACCAACAAAAAAAACCGAGGTCCTATTCCATTATCCCCCTGCCCTATACACACTATAAACTTGCACGTAAAAATTGGATCATTTTTCCAAAATATGAATAGCATCAAGACTCAATTACGACGTGACCGTAAGTATGTCCGTCATCTTTCCCTGACATGTACCAACTTCTTGGTGTTTACATGGCTAACGACGTCTCGCATCCAAATTCCAAACCACCTAACGAAAGCAAATTCAAACGGTAGCGAAAGGTCGGAGAACAAACTATGATCCAGCAGAAGACCAACAGAAGAAACGGGGACAGGATGCGCGTCCCTCTGAAGCGATTTCAAGTGGTCATTTAAACGTAGTGATTGCAACAAGTACGGTTGTGACTTCTATGCTATGAAACACGGACAGTTATATGGTGTAACTCCAATACAACGTAACAAGTAAAATTAAGGTGTGACTGCAATATAAAAAAACATAGGCAGCTTTAAGTTGTATCAGTAGTACAATGGAACAAGGACAGTTCTTAGTTGTAAATGCAGTGCAGCGTAACAAGGACATTTATAAGTTATGACTGCAGCACAATGTAACAAGCAACATTAAGTTGTGACTGCATGGCCAGTTTGAAGTTGTGACTGCAGGGCAATGAAACAATTATAGTTATTTAAAACGAACACTTATAACAGGACGAAACGACAAATGAGCTCAGTGATAAACAAATACAGCAGAAATTTCTGCTGCCATTTGGATTTAAAATATGTCAGCCTGCCTGACAGGGGAGTTGAACCAAGGACCTGTGTAAACAAAAGAAACAAAAAATGTTTCAGCGAGCTTGTTTGTTTACCCATTCTCAAGTTAGCACATCCGCAAACCAGGATTAGGAAGCAGGACTCAAACCTAAATTGAAAAAAAATCCTATTGCTTCTCTCCCCCCCCCCCCCATTCAAGAGATTTCACATACTTACCCAGTACTTAATGTATGTGTCTGCCCCATTAATGTTTAAGGCACACTTTGCTGTTCTCTTGAATGAAGGGGAGGAGGGGTAGGGGGAGCATTTTTCGTAGATGGGTTGAAACCTATTTCTGACAAGCCCTGTTATGGGGGTACGCTAACTACGTGTATGTTTTGTTTACCCTAGAGAATGGTGGGCGACTAGCTCGCTGAAAAATTTAGGACTTTAATTTTCATGTTATGTATTTTACTCGTACTTGAAATTTGAAATTACTCACAAGTCGTTTATACAGTGAAAATTTTAAACCCAAAAGAGGAATCTAGCCTACACTAACCAAGGCCTTTCTACTAGTCCAAAAATTTTGAAATTCAGCCCAGCCAAATCCGAGATCCAGAAAGACTAAATAGACAACTTCTTGTTCTTGAGGGGATTTGTCATTCGTCTGTCCTCTCTTAGGTCAAACTACGTCACCTAAAATCATGCGCCTAGGGTCAAATCATAGCTTCCTATGTGGGTATGTTCCTTTTTCAAGGGTATTTTAGTTTACCTGAAATAGTTACGCAGGATATAGGAGCAGGGACGCAGCGAAGCACATTGATTGGTGGGGGGAGGGAATGGCATACAGGTAAAATTTATCCACTCGTCCACACAGGTAGGGAGT